>PVKV010014280.1:0-58012 GCA_004027835.1 Alouatta palliata | reverse complement strand
AGGCGAAAACAGCCGAGCCGGCGAAAACAGCCGCGCCGGCCAAACCAGGTGCGCTGGCGACCCGTGGGGCTCCTCCCCCTGGGAATCTCCTGGTCGGTGGGCAATAAAAATCCGTCTGGGAATGTGGCGTCCACTCACCCTCCACGCTTTCACTGGGAGCTGCAATCCTCAGCTGCTCCTAATCGGCCATCTTGGATCATCCGGTCATTTATTTATTTTTGTTTACGTGTTAGATGGAGGTTCCCTGACGGCAGATTCTGGGAAGCCAAAGGCCTCCTGGAAGATCCAGGCTATTCCTGTAGATTATCCTTGTTGGAGAACTGCAGCCCTGAGCCTAGCAGGGTGGTTACTGATTGGTTGGTCATGGCAACACCAAGTCAGCAGGGAAGAAAATGGTGACTGAGGAGGCAGACGGACAGATAACCCAAGGGTGCCAAAGCTGACATCAGGGCATGACCATATGTGAAGATGGGAAGAAGACTCAGAAGAGCGGGTGCCAAGATTAGGGGGAGGCTTGAGTACAGGATAAGGGTGGTCCAATAAAAGAGAAATATATCAAACACATGAGAAATGAAGCCAGTTGGGGGAGAGGGAGATGGAAAAGGAATAGAGAGTAGGATGGAATTCAAATGTAAAATAAGAGAGATTTTCCTAGGACCAACTAAAACAATGTGCCTTGAGTTATGGAAGTCAATTAGCTCACCTCTCTGCTCCTGCTGCTCAGCAAAGAAGGAGGACAAAAACAAAAGCAAGATTCCAGTCCCTGTATCCTTTGTCCATGTAGCAAAGGGTGTTTCCCTGAATGGGCTTTAACATTTTGCATTCCCCCGATGCTCATGAGGAAGAGGCAAACCCCCTTGGACTGAGTCTTACATGCCACGTCTAAGATAAGATGGCTGTGAAATAGTGACTGTTTTTTGTTCCATTAAAGATTTTGAACTTGCTGGGTGTGGTAGCTAATTCCTGTAACCCCAGCATTTTGGGAGGCTGTGACGGGAGGATTGCTTGAGGCCAGGAGTTCAAGATCAGCCTGGGCAACAGCAAAAGACCTAATCTCTACTAAAAATAAAAATAAATCAGCCAGGCATGCTGGCATGTGCCAGCTACTTGGGAGGCTAAGGCTAGAGGATCACTTGAGCCTGGCAGATCGAGGCCGCAGTGAGCTATGATGGTGCCACTGCATTCCAGCCAGAACTGAAGAGACCCAAGTAGGATTCTAAATGACTATGTGGAGTAACAGTTATATTATTTCAAAATTTTAAGTGATACTCTTTTTTAAGCTGCCTTCGATTTAGGAGTAGAAATGTAAACATTAATTAAAGTATATAAAACCAGATAGACCAACTCTGTTGAAAGGATTTCAAATGGCAAATGAAGACCCATTAAATAACACCTTATATTAATATAACTCATAAGCATAGAAATCATGCTTGTGTTGGAGTAGAACCGTAAGATTTCATTCTGTTATTTCATTTGAAGTTCTGAATCTTTTCCCCTAATTTTTAGTGTTTTCCAAGATTCTTGGAGGACAATTTTATTCATCTGTTACCTTCTTTTCCTTTTACCTCTTCCTATTATTCTCCCTAAAATAGTTAGAGTCATAGACAGAGGAGAATGGGAGTAGAAGGAATCAGGATAAGATAAGAACTTTTTTTTTTTTTTTTGGTGCTGAATTTGGCTTTTAAAAGTTCCTTTCCATTTCAAACATTTTTTTTTTTTTAAGAAAAGGAAACATTGAAATTTACTTTGGTAGCAAATGGACAATATTATCTTCTCCTACTCATGTGATAGTCTCTTCATTTTCAGGCTTTATTCCATGAAAAGTTGACATTTTAATACAAAGGGCTATTTCCTTCCACTCCCTGCCATACAACTAGGAAAAGGCATTCTTTGGCAAGTAGTGTAATATGTGCGAAATTCTGTGAAAGGAGATTGTATCTAATACAGCCACAAGTTTTAGGTATATATCCATGTCTTTCTAAATCTGTGAGCAGCTAAAAGTAGCAACATTTATGTTTGAAAATAGTAAGAAATCAAAATTTAAACATAGAAACAGTGATTCATAACTGTTTCAGTCCTGGGAAGACAGAAATAGTTGCTTCGAGCTTGAGAAGACCACCAGAGCCACTCGTGAGGTTCAATGTAAGTCTGTCAGTGCTGGCAGTTCAAATTTCTGATAAAGAGTCAGAAATCCAGCTGAGCTTTTATGTGAGAAGGAGTTTTGTGGAGCCCACAGGTGGTTTTTCATTAGGAGCTAAAGGCTTCCCCCTCCATCTACAGGGGAGCTTCCTGATGTGGGTTAGGACCGTAAGACATATGTATGGATTAGTGAGAGGAGTAATGCAGGGAATGTAACCAAGGTGTCCCAGGCCACATTTGTCATTAGGAAGTAAGCCATGGTAGCATGAGCCCCCGCCTTTCTGACTCTGGTGGCCTCTCAAGGTCATTTGCATTATTTCCGGGTGTTGTTTTTAGGGGTGCTTTACGCACATCTATGCACCTGCCTGGCAGCAGTGATCAGTGCATCCTTGGTTCAACCTTCTCTACTCTAACCCCCATGTGGTAATGTCACTTGGTGATGCCTCGTTGCTGCCATGCCCAGACCAAGAATTCCTGCAACAAGTCTGGGCTGATTTCACTTTCCACGTTCCTGCCTTCTCTAAGGAGCTGGGAGAATGGCCCTGCTGCCCTGCACTTTGTTCCTTAAGCCAAAAGGTGGCGTTGCTGGTCTGGAGCTGTGCTAAATCTCTCTAACGTCTCTGTTTCTGGAGTGAGGGACAGAGATGGAGATCTTACCCTTTATCGCGTCCTCTACATATTTGTCTTCTACTTACCTTACCCTTTGCTGCTTCCTCTACGTTTGTCTTCTTCTTCTTCTTTTTTTTTTTGAGACGGAGTCTCACTCTGTTGCCCAGGCTGGAGTGCAGTGGCGTGATCTCAGTTTACTGCAACCTCTGCCTCCTGGGTTCAATCTACTTTCCTGCCTCAGCCTCCTGAGTAGCTGGGACTACAGGCACATACCACCACGCCTGGCTAATTTTTTGTATTTTTAGTAGAGATGGGGGTTTCACCTTGGTAGCCAGGATGGTCTTGATCTTCTGACCTCGTGATCCGCCTGCCTCAGCCTCCCAAAATGTTGGGATTATAGGCATGAGCCACAGCACCTGGCCTACGTTTGTCTTCTTAATCCTCCTTCTCCCCTTTCATTAACCCACCCCAGTCTCTCCCAGGTAGAAGATATAATGCTATGCATGTACCTGTGAGTGTAGGGAAAGAGGTGCTGGAGTGGGGACACAGCTTAAGAGAAGGGGAAAGGGAGGTTTGGCTGTCCTCAGTATTTGAGGCTCCACTCAGCCAGCTGAACATATTGTGAAAATTAATTGGCACATAGTTGGAGAGAATTGCTGGATTCCATCATTCACCTCGTTCTCTCTCTGCTTCTCCTTACTTTGTCTCTAGTGGCCTCTGTGCCACGATGGGCTTGCAAGGTCCCCTTGCATAGGGTCCCTTAAATTTTTAAGTGGATGGAAAAGTTTGGCTGGCAGATTGAGCCATCTCCTCATCAAAACCTGAGAAAAGAAGGTCTTTATCTCTTCTGCTCAAGCCCAGGCCTTGAGTGAGAAGGGAGGTGTCTGAGGCCCTCACACAGTCTAGGGCAGCCCCACAGGCAGCTACAGGGACTTGAGTTTTTGAGAAAAGAGTGGACATTTGCCTTATGGGTCTCAGCAGCACCTTACCCAGAGATTGGCGACTGCAGAAGTGCTCAGGGCACCTTGATGAGCGCTGGCAGGTATAAATAATATTTCAGAGAGAAGGTTGAGACTACTTAAATAAATAAACGTATCCAGCATCTAAGCAATGCTCATTTACAGAAAGTCAGTAGGCTAATTATCCTTAGCTATTTATAGAAAGAAGTCTCCCAAGGACAGAGAGTGACTTGACAACATTTTGTTGCATTATTACATTTACTTAATAATAAAGAAAACAAAATTTCTTTTAAAAACCCCTTAGAATTTTAATTGCCCTTCCCTCAATAGGAGAAAAACTGAATGGCTGAAGTTAACAGCTCTAGCTTAACTTCTGTAGAAATATATGGTTGGCAAAGCACTTTCCATACACAACCACAACCTTGTTTAATCTTTACAACTGTCCTGTTTGATGATGAGGAACAGGGCCATTAAGGGCTTTTCCCAGGGTCATACAGCCAGCAGGGAGCAGAGCAGGATCGTCAGCTTTCAAATCTTATTTCATGATTCTTTAGTGCATCTTAAACTTAGAATGAACTTGAACAAGGTGAATGTAAAGTCCTTAGCACTTCCAAGGCTGTTTTAGCCCCTTCAAAAGTCTTTCCCTTTCTTTGAGAAACCCCTCAACTTCTCTCTCTCTCTCTCTCTTTCTCTTTTTTTTCTGTGAAAATGAGAGATTTTTATGATTTTCCTTTTGAGTTCTTTGTCTATGAATACTCGTTTTATTTAAAGGTTGGCTGAGGTGTCTTTCTTAGCAAGCACAGTGAATACTCAGGAATTCTTACAAGTGAGAAAAATCTAGTCTACAAGTTGTTTTCAGATGTAATAAAGACTTTAAATATATTACATTCAATAACTAATAGAACCTATATAATGTTAAGTATGGCATTTTATTAAGCATTTGTTTTTATTTTGCATCTTGCTTTTCGTATCTTTTTAGGGATCACATCTGTTCACAGGTCTTCAAAAAGCACATTTTCAGTTTTCCCATCTATAAATTAAATATAATAATAGCACCTACTTCACAAAGTTGTTATGAAGATTAAATTTCTTTCAGTAAATAAACTTAAAGTTCTCAGAATAGCACCTAGCACATGGTACTCAGTAATCATTAGCTATTATTATTCCTGTTAGACAAAAGAGCTTTCATTTTGCACCTCACCACAGAACAAATTTGTAGAAAGCCAGTAATTCAACCATTGAATCCTAGTACAATCCATCTATTTATGCTAAATATCCAAATAATTTTGGAATATAGCTCTTAGGAAATGATATGGTTTAAGAGAACAGACTATATGGTGTAATCATAGTTAACTATAGCAAAGACATTAATGAGAATGTTTTAGTTGTTTTAGGGAGAAGCGAACATCAGTTTTTTCCAGTAGAGTAGACTAGAATAGAGTAGCATAGTATAAAGTGGTTAAAAGCACTGACATCCTGTTTCAAATCTTGACTTTGAGTTTACTGCCTGTGTGATCTTGGTAAGTTACTTGAGCTCTCAAGGCATCTGTTTCTTCACCCATAAAATAGAGGTATTAACAGTGTGTATAAGAAGGTCAGGGAAGGATAAAATGAGGTAGAGCTTAGTCCAGTGCCTGGCTGTCCGAGTGATGGCCAAAAATGCTGGCTGTTGGAATCATCATTGTGAACTTAGGGCCAGAGTCCAAACAGAGGCTGGTTCTTTCTTCAGTCCAAGCAGTCCTGTAGTCACGTACCCTCTTTCTATCTCCCACATACATATGTTTTGAAACCCTTCAGATTCTTTGCCTACAGTGGAATAAAAAAAAATTGCATCTTTCCCTTTTTTTGGGATTTCAGTATCTTCCCGGAAGTAAACCTCCCTTTGAGAATCACTATACATTCTGCATATTTCTTCCAGACAAGAAAATGTTGTCAAGTATTGATTTGCTTTCTGTAGTTTTTATTATGAAAAATACACCTGCATGTATTTATATTTTTGTATGCATATATAGTTTCTGTATTTGAAAACATAATATTGAATACATTTTTCTAAAAAAGACTTCTACAGCTACATTTTCTCATTCTATCTGTGGTAGAAGACAAGGGGCTAAGGACGCTATTCTGTTCAATTGGCCACAGGCTGGGGAAGAACCCACGTTTTCCAGGGAAATACTGCTGTCTGTACATACACACACACATTTATATTGAAATGTATAACTAATATTGTCATGAGTCACTTGTTTAAACTCTTTTATCAAAAGTAATTTATTTTTAAGAGAAGTAGTGATTATTAATTTCTATTAAATATTTTTCTTTTTTCCTCATGTAACAGCTTTCTATTTCAACCCCAACTTCTTTTAGTTAAATGTGAAATTTGTAAGTCAAATGTGGCAAATAGTATACAATTCAAAATTACCTTTCATTTACTACTTTACAGTTTTATTCATTTCCATAATAGGCTTCATAGTGGGAAAGTACTGACTTTTAAGTCAATTAATTTAGAAAGGATTCCTATTTCTAAGACACAGCACTGGCCATAACCTATTCTACGGTTCATCCCTTTTAGCTATGGGTGAGCCTCAAACAGATTTTGTAAGAGCTGAAAATTTGAAAATGGGGGTAAAAAGAAGCAAGTAGACATTTGTTTTGGGCAGAAATTTGTACATTACCCCTGGGATGCGAGATAAGACAAGTAAAATCAAGTGTTCTAGAAAGGAAGAAAGGGAGAAGTCATGGCTTCGCAGTTGAGTGGGTAGAAAACAAAGGAGTGTTAACGTTAAAGGCCCAAACAGCATAATTAGGTATGGATCACATAAGACATTGAGATATGTGTAAGTTGTTCCAAAAAACTATTAAAGGATAAAAATCCTTAGTTAATTTGTTACTAGAACCCTCTAGTATTTAAAAATCATGTTCACACTAATGTTAAATATTAAAATACCACAGAATCCTATGTTGATAGGATATATTCCTGAGCTTTCTCCTAATATATCCCATTCTATAGAAAGGTTATCTGCTGATGAACTTATCTGTAGATTTTACATTTATTTGCTTTATGTAACAAATAGTTTTCTAAAAAATGAGTTGCAAAATATTTTTTTTTTTTTGAGACAGTCTCATTCTTGTCACCCAGGCTGGAGTGCAGCGGTGCAATTTTGGTTCACCACAGCCTCTGCCTCCCAGGTTCAAGCGATTCTCCTGCCTCAGTCTCCCAAGTAGCTGGGATTACAGGCATGCGCCACCACACCTGGCTAATTTTTGCATTTTTACTAGAGACGGGGTTTCACCATCTTGGCGGGCTGGTCTTGAACTCCTGACCTCAAGTGATCTGCCAATCTGGGCCTCCCAAAGTGCTGAGATTACAGGCATGAGCCACCGCGCCCAGCCCAAAATAAATTTTTATAAACAAAATGACTTTTAAATATTAGAGGAGCTCTCATTTTATTTTACTTATTATTTTAAATTAAAACATTTATATATCTGGGGGTATGAGTGCAGTTTTGTTACATAGATTATGTTACGTACGGGTGAAGTCTGGCCTTCTAGTCTACCCCTCATCTAAATAGTGAACAATGTATTCAATAGGAAAGTTTTCAGCTCCCATCCCTCCTACTCTTCCACATGTTGGAGTCTCCAGTGTCCATTATTCCACCTGTTTGTTCATGTGTACCCATTGTTTAGGTCCTATGTATAGGCGAGAACATGTAGTGTTTGACTTGAGGCCATTATTCTCAGTGAAATAGCTCTTATTTAAAAGAACTTGAATAATTATTGTTTGATTGGAAAGTTCTGTAAGCTCAACTATATTAGGTTTTCAAAATAGACAAAACACAAAGCAAAGACAGAAGAGCTATGGTAAGAAATAGACAACAAAGATCGTACAAAAGAGTTACAATTGGGGAGGGGAGGGCAAACTATACATATATATGTATAGCTGTGTAGCTATGTCTATACACATACACACATAGTGGCTGACAAAAGGAAAATATCTATGAACACACAAAAGATTCACAACATCAGTTGCACTAGGAGGAGAACAGGATGGACGAGGAACAGGAATATAGATGACTTTTCTCTGTACATTATTTTTTACTACTTGAATTTTGAACCATGTGTGTATGTTAAGTCTTCCATCCCCTCAAAAGAAAGTGATGAAGACTGTCTTTTGGCTTTGTAGCTTTTTGGCTAGATACTGTTTGACTTTGTGAAAACACAAATCATTCCTTAATCTATCTATAACTATTATTTATTGAGTATTTGTCATGTGCCAGCTGCTGTTCCAGACCCTTGATTGATCACAGAAGACCTTTCTGAGGAGGTAACACGTGAGCTGTACCAGAGTGTTCCAAGTGAAGGGAACAAATGCAGAACCTTCAGGAGGAAGATGGGTGGAAGAACAAGCCATTTTTGAGTGAATGGTCACTGTATGGGCAGGTGGCATGTTGCTGTGTGTGGGGGCGTGTATAGGATATATGCACAGCCTTCTCTCTCTGGTTCACTTTGACATTGATCTACATCCCTAGAGGATGGCAGGATCAGCATTTCAGCAGAATGTCAGAGCTGTGAATCCCTAAAACCATTTCTGGGTTATATTACTCATATTCTTGGGGCTTGCCACTTCATATAGCCCCCATAAACATACCAATAATCCTGGGAAGGAGCATATTAGGTCTTCCCTCACTGAGACAAGCTCAAGATAGTCTTCCCCAATAATCAGTGAGAGCATTCAAAAAATAAGAGAAGAAGTGAGAATGAGAATTTTGGCCTCTATTCAGAATCACCTGTATGAATACTGTCTTTGCAAGGAGTGGGGCATGGGCCTCATACCTTTGAGAATTTAGAGAGATTTGATGAGACCAGGTGGTCTATAGCAAAATAATGCTAGAGGTAGTGGCAGTAATTTACATGTCCCCCTTCCCCACCAGTTTTTCTTCTTTAGAGTAGGTCATAAATATTTTTCCATTTATCTACAGCAACATCACGTATCAAGCACTGTTCTAAGTGCTTTCATATATGAATTCATTTTATACTCTTAACATCCTTATTGCTATTTCCATTCCACTGATAATGAAATGGAGTTCCAGAGAGGTTAGATAACTTGACCTTATTAACAAAGTTAGTGGGATCAGGCCTGGGCTTCACAACTAGGCAGGCTACTTCCAGGGTTCATACTCTCCTTGACTATATCAGCAAAGGAATACATCTAAACTGCCATATTTTCCACCTCAGAAGATTACTATTCTGTTTTAATATTGATGTAAATACTCTTAGACAAATAATAATTTAACAATACTGAGTGCCATCATTTAGATTACATGACAGAAGGGAGATAAAGAAGAAAGTTTCTTAGCTTGCATGTTCCATCAGAAGTTTTGAATTGGTTTAATTCAATTTTCTAGATGAATTTAAAAAAAATTAATACAGGGTAATATTGTACTCCTCTTATTGGAAAAATATGTTAATAGAGTGCTTTTTGGATATGAAGGTTTAATAGTTAAAGGATCCATTAAGCTCATCATAGAGACACCTTGGAACAGCAAAGAAAGAGTGGTGAGCGCTAGGTCCCTATTCAATAGCCTCACATTTAGCTGTTCCATGGGACAAATTCTACCTTATTGCACCATTACATTTTATTCAGGCAATATTAGCAAGTACAACGACCTGTAAAGAAAAATTAACTTTCAATAAAGATATCAGAAATGAGGTAAAATATGAGAAGTTAATGCCCTTTCTGCTAGAGACCCTTAAGTGTACCACAAAGTTCTAGCAGTAAAATTTCTTTGAAATACGTGGTTCCTGGTGACAAGGCTTTTTTGGAAAAATAAAATGTGAAAGTATACTCTTTTGCCCTTGCTAGCTGTTTCTTAACCAATTGAAGATGATGTGGTTCCTTCTAAATGACTGTACAAGATCTAACATTGTATCTATCATCTCTCATTTAACTATGCAGCATAGAGAAAATGCATAATTTACAAAATCTTTCACTTGAATGTCAGGTTGCCCAAGCTGTGTGTATCTAGAGCTGAAGATTCATTTCTTGCAGGGTATACTGGGTCATGACTACAGGCCTAGGGATACTGCTGTTTCTCAGACTCTGTTCCACACCCAGAAACACAAACTTGCACATAAAATATCAGAGTGGGATGGGACTTGGCATGAGTCCAGTAGGATGGCAGCAGTATTCAGGTATTAGCTTAGGAGTGTCTGGATGTGTGCCTGCACGTACATGTACACACCAACCCCCCTACATACATGTATGCACACCCTCACCACCATACCCATGCATTCACACACATACACACTTAGACACACTCACACAAACACACACTCCTCTCCAGAGATATCATATTTAAAGGTGGTTATGCAGACACGGGAGAGGCACTTGGCAAATTTAGTCCTATTTTAAAGTCCTGTTGAAAAAATAATCCCTGTAAACCTGAGCAGAATATTTGAAAAGGACTAGTCTGTTAAAAAGTTTTTGGACTTAAGGTAATATCTCAGAATGTATGATTGAAGTACATCATCTCTAATGATAGGTAAGAGTTCATAATGCTCATGCCACACCTCTGTTCAAAATCCTGCATTATGCCCCTAATCCTGTCATTGTTCAAGGGTCAAAATCAGTTGACCCATGAACAATGTGAGGATTAGGGGCATGGATGCACCAGGCAGCCAAGAATTCATGTATAACTTTTGACTCCCCCCAAACCTAACTACTAATAGCCTACTGTTGGGTGGAAGTTTCACTGACAGCATAAGCAATTAATGCATATTTTACATGTTACATGTAGTATATACTATATTCTTATAATAAAGTAAGCTAGATAAAAGAAAATATTAAGAAATCCTAAGGAAGAGAAAATATATTTACTATTCATTAAGTAGAAGTGAATCATCATAAAGATCTTTATCTTTCTTGTCTTCACATGGAACAGACTGAGAAGGAGGAGGAAGAAGGGGGTTGGTCTTGCTATCTGACGGATGCAGAGGTGGAAGTGGAAGATGTCAAAGAGGAGTGCAGGAGAGGCAGGCACAGTGGGTGTAACTTTAGGAAATTATGTGGTAATTTCTCTGACTTTTTTGCTTTTTCATTTCTCTAAAAATGTTTCTATTTAGTACCAATTCTTCCACCATTTGCTTTTGTTTCAGTGCCCACAGATAGAAGGGCCGATGTCATAAAAGAAGTCAAAAGAGGCAACTCGGCAGAGCCTGCTGTAGCTTGGCGAGGCCTCTTCAGGCAGACTGTGACTAGACTCCCTTCTTGCTGGGCAGGACATCTCTGAAAAAAGGCAGCAGCCCGTCAGGGCCTTATAAATAAAGCCCCCACCTTCCTGGGACAGAGCAACTGTGAAAAGGAGCGGTTGTGGGTTCTCCTTCAGCAGATTTAAATGTCCCTGTCCAGCAGCTCGGCAGGAAGCAATGGGTCTTCCAACACAGCACTTGAGCTCTAAGAAGGGACAGACTGCCTGCTCAAGAGGCTCCCTGACCCCCATTTATCCTAAAACACATCTCATACAGGAGAGCTTTGGCTAATATCTGGCGGGTACTCTTCTGGGACGAAGCTACCAGAAGAAACTAGCAGCAATCCTTGCTGTTCTGCAGCCCCTGTGGGTGATTCCCAGGCAAGCAGGTCTCCAGCAGACCTGCAGCAGAGGGACCTGTTAGAAGGAAAACTACAAAACAGAAAGAAATAACTTCAACATCAACAGAAAGGACGTCCACTCAGAGACCCTATCAGAAAGTCACCAACTTCAAAGACCAAAGGTAGATAAATCTACAAAGATGGGAAGAAGCCAGCACAAAGAGACTGAAATCACCAAAAACCAGGATGTCTCTTCTCCTCCAAGGGATCACAACCCCTCACCAGTAAGGGAACAAAACTGGATGGAGAATGAGTTTGATGAATTGACAGAAACAGGCTTCAGAAGGTGGGTAATAACAAACTTCTCTGAGCTAAAGGAGCATATTCTAACCCAATGCAAGGAAACTAAGAACCTTGAAAAAAGGTTAGACGAAATGCTAACTACAATAACAGTGTAGAGAAGAACATAAACAACTTGATGGAGCTGAAAAACACAGCATGAGAACTTTGTGAAGCATACACAAGTTTCAATAGCCAAATAAATCAAGTGGAAGAAAGGATATCAGAGATCAAAGATCAACTCAATAAAATCAAGTGAGAAAGCAAGATTAGAGAAAAAAGAGTGAAAAGAAATGAACAAAGCCTCCAAGAAATGTGGGATTATGTGAAAAGACCTAATCTACATTTGATAGCTGTACCTGAGTGTGACAGGGAGAATGAAACCAAGTTGGAAAACATTCTTCAGGATATTATCAAGGAGAATTTCCCCAACCTAACAAGGCAGGCTCACATTCAATTTCAGGAAGTACAGAGAACACTACAAAGATATTCCTCAAGAAGAGCAACCCCAAGGCACATAATCATCAGATTGACCAGGGTTGAAATGAAGGAAAAAATGCTAAGGGCAGCCAGAGAGATAGGTCGAGTTACCCACAAAGGGAAACCCATCAGACTCACAACAGATCTCTTGGCAGAAACCCTACAAGCCAGAGGAGAGTGGAGGCCACTAGTCAACATCCTTAAAGAAAAGAATTTTTAACCCAGAATTTCATATCCAGCCAACCTAAGCTTCATAAGTAAAGGAGAAATAAAATTCTTTACAGACAAGCAACTGCTGAGAGATTTCATTACCACCAGGCCTGCTTTACAAGAGCTCCTGAAGGAAGCACTAAACATGGAAAGGAGCAACCAGTACCAGCCAATGCAAAAACATACCAAATGGTAAAGACCATCAACACCATGAAGAAACTGTATCAACTAACAGGCAAAACAACCAGCTAGCATCAAAATGACAGGATCAAACTCACACATAACAATAAATAGGAACACTTTTACACTGTTGGTGGGAGTGTAAATTAGTTCAACCATTGTGGAAGACAGTGTGGCGATTCCTCAAGGACCTAGAAATAGAAATTCCATTTGACCCAGCAATCCCATTGCTGGATATATATCCAAAGGACTATAAATCATTCTACTATAAGGACACATGCACACGAATGTTCATTGCAGCACAGTTTACAATAGCAAAGACCTGGAACCAACCCAAATGCCCATCGATGATAGACTAGACAGGGAAAATGTGGCACATATACACCATGGAATATTATGCAGCCATCAAAAACAATGAGTTCGTGTCCTTTGTAGGGACATGGATGAACCTGGAAACCATCATTCTCAGCAAACTGACACAGGAATGAAAATCAAACACTGCATATTCTCACTCATAGGTGGGTGTTGAACAATGTGAACACATGGACATAGGGAGGGGAGCATCACACACTGGGGTCTGTTGGGGGGAAAAATGGGAGGGACAGCGGGGGGTGGGGAGTTGGGGAGGGATAGCATGGGGAGAAATGCCAGATATAGGTGATGGGGAGGAAGACAGCAAATCACACTGCCATGTGTGTACCTATGCAACAATCTTGCATGTTCTTCACATGTACCCCCAAACCTAAAATGCAATAAAATATATATATATTAAAAAAAACAGTTAAAGAATATGAATGAAAAAAATATTAACCTTAAACATAAATGGGCTAAATGCCCCAATCAAAAGACACAGACTGGCAAATTGGATAAAGAGTCAAGATCCATCAGTATAACTATCGTCAGGAAACCCATATCATGTGCAAGAACACACATAGGCTCACAATAAAGGGATGGAGGAAGATTTACCAAGCAAATGGAGAGCAAAAAGAAAGCAGGGGTTGCAGTCCTTGTCTCTGATAAAACAGACTTTAAACCAACAAAGACCAAAAGAGACAAAGAAGGGCATTACATAATGGTAGAGGGATCAATGCAACAAGAAGAGCTAACTATCCTAAATATATATGCACCTAATACAGGAGCATCCAGATACCTAAAGCAAGTTCTTAAACACCTACAAAGAGACTTAGATTCCCACACAATAGTAGTGGCACACTTTAACACTCCACTGTCAATAGTAGACAGATAAATGAGACAGAAAACTAACAAGGATATCCAGGACTTCAACTCAGATATGGACAACGTGGACCTAATAGACATTTACAGAACTCTCCACCCCAAATCCACAAAATATACATTCTTCTCAGCACTGCATCACACTTACTCTGAAATTGATCACATAATTGGAAGTAAATCACTCCTCAGCAAATGCAGAAGAACGGAAATCATAACAGTCTCTCAGACCACAGTGCAATCAAATTAGAACTCAGGATAAAGAAACTCACTTAAAACCACACAACTACATGGAAACTGAACAACCTGATCCTGAGTGACTACTGGATAAATAACGAAATGAAGACAGAAATAAAGATGTTTTTCAAAACTGAAGAGAATGAAGACACAATGTACCAGAATCTCTGGGACACATTTAAAGCAATGTCTAGAGGGAACTTTATAGCACTAAATGCCCACATGAGAAGCGAGGAAAGATCTAAAATTGACACCCTAACATCATGATTAAAGGAACTAGAGGAGCATGATCAAACAAATTCAAAAGCTAGCAGAAGACAAGAAATAACTAAGGTCAAAGCAGGACTGAAGGATATACAGACACAGAAATCCCTTCAAAAAAATCAATAAATCCAGGAGCTGGTTTTTTGAAAAAATCAACAAAATAGATAGACTGCTAGCCAGACTAATAAAAAGAAAAGGGAGAAGAATCGAATAGATGTAATAAAAAATGATAAAGGGGACATCACCACTGATTCCACAGAAATACAAACTACCATCAGAGATTACTACAAATACCTCTATGCATATAAACCAGTGAATCCAGAAGAAATGGATAAATTCCTGGACACTTATACCCTCCCGAAACTAAACCAGGAAGAAGTTGAATCCCTGAGTAGACCAATAACAAGGTCTGAAGTTGAGGCAGCAATTAATAGCCTACCAATCAAAAAAAGTCCAGGACCAGACAGATTTACAGCCGAATTCTACCAGAGGTACAACAAAGAGCTGGTACCATTCCTTCTGAAACTATTCCAAACAATACAAAAAGAGGAACCCCCTCTCCCCAACTCATTTTATGAGACCAGCATCATCCTGATACCAAAATCTGGCAGAGACACAACTAAAAAAGAAAATTTCAGGCCAATATCCATGATGAACATTGATGTGAAAATCCTCAATAAAATACTGGCAAACTGAATACAACACCACATCAAAATGCTTATCCATCACAATCAAGTTGGCTTCATCTCTGGGATGCAAGGCTGGTTCAACATATGCAAATCTATAAACATAATCCATCACATAAACAGAACCAAAGACAAAATCCACATGATTATCTCAATAGATGCAGAGAAGGCCTTCGACAAAATTCAACAACTCTTTATGCTAAAAACTCTCAATAAACTAGGTAGCGATGGAATGTATCTCAAAATAATAAAAACTATTTATGACAAACCGACAGCCAACATCATGCTGAATGGACAAAAACTGGAAGCATTCCCTTTGAAAACTGGCAGAAGACAAAGTTGCCATCTCTCACCACTCCTATTCAACATAGTATTGGAAGTTCTGGCCAGGACAATCATATTCAATTAGGAAAAGAGGAAGTCAAATTGTCTCTATTTGCAGATGACATGATTATATATTTAGAAGACCCCATCATCTCAGCCCAAAATCTACATAAGATGATAAGCAACTTCAGCAAAGTCTCAGGATACAAATTCAATGTGCAAAAATCACAAGTATTCCTATACACCAATAACAGCCAGAGAGCCAAATCATGAGTGAACGCCCATTCACAATTGCTACAAAGAGAATAAAATACCTAGGAATACAGCTAACAAGGACGTGAAGGACCTCTTCAAGGAGAACTACAAACCACTGCTGAAGGAAATAAGAGAGGACACAAACAGATGGAGAAACATTCCATGCTCATGGTTAGGAAGAATCAACATCATGAAAATGGCCATACTGCCCAAAGTACTTTATAGATTCAATGCTATCCCCATCAAGCTACCAATGACTTTTTTCACAGAACTGGAAAAAACCACCTTAAACTTCATATGGAACCAAAAGAGAGCCCACATAGCCAAGACAATCCTAAGCAAAAAAAAAAAAAAAAAAAAAAAAAAATAGCTGGAGACATCATGCTACCTGACTTCAAACTATACTACAAGGCTACATTAATCAAAACAGCATGGTACTGGTACCAAGACAGAGATATAGACCAATGGAACAGAACAGAGGTCTCAGAAAGAATGTGACAGGCCTGGCGCAGTGGCACATGCCTGTAATCCTAGCACTTTGGGAGGCCGAGGTGGGTGGATCACCTGAGGTCAGGAGTTCAAGACCAGCCTGGCCATCATGGTGACACCCCATCTTTAAAAATAAATAAATAAATAAATAAATAATAAATAAATAAAAAAAAAAAAGAATGTGACACATCTACAACCATCTGATCTTTGACAAACCTGACAAAAACAAGCAATGGAGAAAGGATTCCCTATTTAATAAATGGTGTTGGGAAAACTGGCTAGCCATATGCAGAAAGCTGAAAGTGGATCTCTTTCTTACACTTTATACAAAAATTAACTCCAGATGAATTGAAGATTTAAACATAAGACCTAATATCATAAAACCCCTAGAAGAAAGCCTAGGCAATATCATTCAGGACATAGGCATAGGCAAGGACTTCATGACTGAAACACCAAAAGCAATGGCAACAAAAGCCAAAATAGACAAATGGGATCTAATTAAACTTAAGAGCTTCTACACAGCAAAAGAAACTATCATGAGAGTGAACTGGCAACCAACAGAATGGGATAAAATTTTTGCAGTCTACCCATTTGACAAAGGGCTAATAACCAGAATCTACAAAGAACTTAAACAAATTTACAAGAAAAAAACAACCCCATCAAAAAGTGGGTGAAGGATATGACAGACACTTTTCAAAAGAAGACATTTATGCAGCCAACAAACATGAAAAAAGCTCATCATCATGTTCATTAGAGAAATGCAAATCAAAACCACATTGAGATACCATCTCACGCCACTTAGAATGACAATCATTAAAAAATCCAGAGACCACAGATGCTGGAGAGGGTGTGGAGAAATAGGAATGCTTTTGTACTGTTAAAGGGAGTATAAATTAGTTCAACCATTGTGGAAGACAGTGTAGTGATTCCTCAAGGATCTAGAAATAGAAATAACATTTGACTCAGCAATCCCATTACTGGGTATATTCCCAAAGGATTATAAAACATTCTATTACAAAGACACATGCACAGGTATTATGTTCATTGTAGCACTGTTTACAATAGCAAAGACCCAGAACCAACCCAAATGCCCATCAATGACAAACTGGACAAGGAAAATTTGGTACATATACACCATGGAATACTATGCAGCCGTAAAAAAAAGATGAGTTCATGTCCTTTGCAGGGACATGGATGAAGCTGGAAACCATCATTCTCAGCAAGCTGACACAAGAACAGAAAACCAAACACCGCATATCTCACTCATAAGGGGTGTTGAACAATAAGAACACATGGACATGGTTGGGGGGAACATCACACACTGGGGCCTGTCTGGGGGTGGGCAGCTAGGGGAGGGATAGCAGGAGGTGGGGAGGTTGGGAAGGGATAACATTAGGAGAAATACCTAACGTAGGTGACAGGGGATGGATGCAGCAAACCACCAAGGCATGTGTATACCTATGTAACAATCCTGCACCATCTGCACATGTACCCCAGAACTTAAAGTATAATTTAAAAAAAGGAAAAAAGAATACTAATGGATCATTTAACATTTCTCATATGTATGTATGTACATATATCTTATAACAATCACTTAAAGAAGTGAAAAACATAATCAGGGCCAGTTTAAGATCTTTAAAATTGCTGAGCTGTCAAAGATTAAGGTATTCATTCTTTTGTCATATCCTTATGCGGTGTTTCTCAATAAGATTTCTGCACCACTTAGGGGATTAAAGAATTAATACCTAGCAGCACTTTAAGGAATGTGAAAGTACTTTCTCCACAGTTGACTATAAAATAAAATTGTTCCTAGTGGGCGTATTGTTGTTGTCACCTAAGTTGTTCTTCTGTGTTTAAAAAAAAAAAAAATAGAAGTTGAAAGCAATCCTGGATAATCTGAATCCTTCTCCCGGATAGTCTAATGTCAATTTGTTTTCTGGCACTGCTTTTTTCTCATCTTCTTCATCATTGTCTAGCACTGGTTCAGAAGCACTCACCTCCATCAAGTCATCTTCTGTTAATTCCTCTGGCATGGTATCTATTAGTGCTTGAATTTTTCCGAGATTTATATCTTGAAACCTCCATTTTTTTTTTTTTGCCATACCCACAATCTCTTTCATAATTTCCTTGATTGGCTCTTTTGTAAATTCTGGGAAGTCATGAAGAACATCTGGATACAGTTTTCTCTAGCAGGAATGTATTCTTTCAGGCTTGATGGCTTGCATGAGTTTTCTATAAAATCAGTGGCATCTTCAGTGGTGTAATCCTTCCAGACTTGCAGGATGTTCTCCCTATCGGGTTCTCTTCTATAGTATTGACAGTCCTTTCCATAGAGTACCATGTGTAATGAGCCTTAAAGGTCCTTATGGTCCCTTGATTTAGAAGTTGAATTAGAGACATTGTGTTTTGGGACAAATAGACCACTTTTATGCTTTTGGCATTGACTTCATAGGTTTCTGGGTGGCCAGGGACATTGTCCAATATCAAAAGAAGTTTAAAAGGCATTTCTTTATTAGTAAGGTACTTCCTCATTTCAGGGACAAAGCACTGATGGAATCAATTCAGAAAAAAAGGTCTCGCTGTCCAGGCTTACTTGTTGTATAACCAAAAGACTGGCTGCTGTTGTTTATCTTTTCCCTTCAAAGCTCAGGGGTTAGCAGCTTTATAGATAAGGGCAGTCTTGAGCATAAACCCAAATGCATTTGCATAATGCAGTAGACTTAGCCTATCCCTTTATGCCTTAAATCCTGGTGCTTACGTCTCTTCCTTACTAATAAATGTCTTTTGTGGCATTTCTATCCCCCCAGAACACAGCACTTTCAACTGCATGAAAAACCTGTTCAGGCAACTATCCCTTCTCGTCATGATTTTCTTAATGATGTCTGATACCTCTTGGTCGGCAGAAGCTACTTCTCCTGTTATCTTGTCATTTTAAAGCCAAAAATCTCTTTCTAAAATTATCAAGTCATCTTTTGCTGGCATTAAGTTCTCCAGCTTTGGATCCTTCACCTTTCTTTAGCTTTAAGTTGTCATGTAATGATTTTGCTTTTTCTTGAATCATATTGGAGTCTATAGGTATGCCTTTCTTCTAGAAATCCTGCACCCACATAAAAACTGTATTTTCGATATGAGATAAAGGTGCAAAGTTTCCATGCCTACTGGCATAGCTGCAGCAATGGGTTCATAGATTTTCTTTCTTTTCTTTACAATGGTCCTTATGCTGGATCATTTATCTTGAAATGCTGGGCACCTGCAGCTGCAGAACTCAGTGTAGGGTACATATGAAGCAGATGTAATGGCATGGCTTTTCTCTGTTTCTTGGGAGCACTTCCAGCATCACTAGTGGCACTTTGTATGGGTCTCATGATGTTATTCAAGGTTTATGGTATTGCACTAAACACAATAAAAATATGCAAGAACTGCATGAGATAACTTTTTACTGAGATATGTAATTTTTTAGAGAGATGAACTGCTTATGTGGAGATGATTAGTGTCACATTTTAATCATATACTTGAGCTCACCAATAGCAACAGAAGGTGGCTACAAAATTATTACAGTATATACTACAGTTAATTTCATGCAGTTATGATTTAATAATGCATCTTTATGTTGGTTTAAACATTCATCTCAACTGTGAATTGTACCACATAGGGTCTTTGTGTTGTGTGCATACATTCTGATACATTTTAACTTCCTATAATAAACTTGTGTAAATTTTATGATAGCAAATGATAACGTAAACTAGTATCTACATATATTTTACATATTCGTGCCACACCTAACATTTTGTTGAACTTTTTTTCTTTTTTTTAAACCTCACAAACAGTGTTTACTGATGGAAATGAGTCAAGGATCAACACTGTATGATGTTATTTATATGAGATCAAAACCAGATAAAGTTGTTCAAGAACATACACATAACCGGTGGAATCATAAAGGTAAGTGAGGAAATGATTGTGTTATGGTTGAACTGTGTCCTCATCCAAATCTCATCTTGGATTGTAGCTCCCTCCCATAATTCCCAGGTGTTGTGGGAGGGACCCAGTGAGAAGTAATTGAATCATGGGGCAGGTCTTTCCTGTGCTGTTCTTCTGATAGTGATTAAGTCTCAGGAAATCCGGTGGTTTTATAAAGAGGAGTTCCTCTGCATGCACTGTCCTGCTTGCCTCCATGTAAGACGTAACTTTGCTCCTCATTCACCTTCTGCCACGATTGTGAGACCTCCTCAGCTATATGGCACTGTGAGTCCATTAAACCTCTTTCCTTTATAAATTACCTAGGCTTGAGTATGCCTTTATTGGCAGCATGAGAACAGACTAATACAGATTGTCACAAAGTCAAAGCAGTGGTGCTCTCTTTGGGTACTTCCCAAAGAAGTACGTGAATGACTGCTAAGAATGACTTCCCAAAGAAGCACGTGAATGACAGCATCTTACTCTGTCACCTAAGCTGGAGTGCAGTGGTATGATCATGACTCGCTGCAGCCTTGACGTCCTGGGCTCAGGTGATCCTCCTGCCTCAGCCTCCCAAGCAGCTGAGACTACGGGGTGCACCACCACATCTGGCTAATTTTAAAATTTTTTGTACAGACAGGGTCTCACTATATGGCCCAGGCTGATTTTCTTTTCCTTTTCTTTTCTTTTCTGACATTTCTAGGGTATATGCTTTGTCTGCAGGTTTTTTCAATTTGTCTAAAATCTCCAAAATTTGTTTCAACGTTTATTGAAAAAATCCTGCATATAAGCAGGCCTGCACAGTTCAGACACATTTTGTTCAAAGGTCAACCGTACTTTCCATTTCACCCAGTGTAGAAGCCAAAGTCCTCACAGTCCCTTTCAAGGCTTCCTCCTCACTCCCCCTACCTTGAGGCCTTCACTTTAGCTGCTCCCTTTCCTAGAATGCTCATCCTCTGGCTCATTCTCTCCCCACTCAAGTCAACTCCAATCTCACTGTCTCAAAGAAGCCCACCTTGATCTGCTTTCCCACCCTGCTATCCTGATCTCATTTACCTTGTTCCCCCTCACCTTTTTAAATTATATTTATCACTTCTAACCTATGGTATAACTTACTTATTGATTTTATTATTTACCATTTAGTTACTCTTTTCTAAAATTTTTAGCTCCATGGGGACAGGAATCTTTGTTTAGTTCACTGATGGGTCCCAAGGGACCAGAAAAAAGTACTAAGTGAACAGAGGCATTCAGTAAATATTTACTGAATGTATGATTGAATTAATTGAACAACCACATTACAGATATTATCTTTAATCCTTTTAACAATCCTGAGCACTATGATTCCCATTTACTAGGTGAGAAAACTGGAACTCAGCTAGATTAAATATCTTGTCCAAAGCAAAAGGGGTTACCAAGAGCTAATGACAGGATTTATACCCAGGCCTGCCTGTTACCAAAGCCAATGTGCTTTTTTCGGTGCTGGTCTCACATCCTCTCAAGTAGGAGTATCGTTGACAAAAACAGACTCAGTTATGTTTTGTCATAACATGACAGAGGCAATCCCATACAAACCAAGGGAAGTCTGTGCTTTTTTGTGATTCTGAGCTTTAACATGACCCTTCCTATAGTTTTGAGGTTTTAGGATAGGGGCTTGAGGATCAGAGAAGGGGTGATATGGTCCGAAGTCTTACATTTCCCCAAAAATTCATTTGTTGAAATTTTAACATCCAAAGTATTAGAAGGTGAGGTCTTTGGGAGATGATTAGATCATGGAGTAAAGCCCTAAAGGATGGGATTGATGTCCTTCCCTTAAAAGAGACCCATGGAGTGTGGTGGCTCACACCTGCAATCCCAGCACTTTGCGAGGCCAAGGCAGGTGGGTCACTTGAGGTCAGAAGTTTAAGACCAGTCTGGTCAACATAGCAAACCCTTGTCTCTGGTAAAAATACAAAAATTAGCCCAGTATGTTGGTGGGTGCCTGTAATCCCAACTACTTGGGAGGCTGAGACAGGAGAATCACTTGAGCCCAAGTGGCAGGGTTGGCAATAAGCCAACACTGCACCACTGCACTCCAGCCTGGGCAATAGAGTGAGACTCTATCTCAAAAAAAAAAAAAAAAAAAAAAAATCCATGGAATTTGTTCACTCTTCTACCACATGAAGACACAGCTAGAAGGAGCCATCTATGAACCAGAAAACCCTCACTGGATACTGTAATATGAGAAATAAATTTCTATTGTTTAGAAGCCACTCGGTTTAGGATATTTTGTTATAGCAGCCTGAAGGGACTAAGACCAAGGAGATGATTCCAGAAGGCTGAATTACACATTCTTGAATTTGCATGTAAAATAAATTAATCTAGAGAAGAAAGGAGAGAGTAGATGTGGGTCCAAAAGGATCTTCAGTAAGCAATATCTCATTCTGTTTGTTTTTGATTTTTAGGTCCCTATTCAGTAAATACCTGTTAAGATAGTGTCTCTCAAACTGGAATGTGTTTAGAAATTTCCTGGCCATGGCTGGGTGCAGGGCTCATGCTTGTAATCCCGACACTTTGGGAGGCCAAGGTGGGTGGATCATTTGAGGTCAGGAGTTTAAGACCAGTCTGGCCAACATGGTGTAATCCTATCTCTACTGTAAATACAAAAAGCCAGGTATGGTAGCTCGCACCTTTAGTCCCAGCTACTGGGGATGCTGAGGCAGGAGAATTGCTTGAACCTGGGAGACCGAGGTTGAAGTGAGCTAAGATTGTGCCACTGCACTCCAGAGTGGGTAACAGAATGAGACTCTCTCTCATTCTCAAGACTTCTGGTCCACCAGTGTACTAAACCAGCACTTTCACAGCACTTTCTTCTAAACCAGCACTTTTAAAGCAACTTCTTCAGCAGTTTCAAAGCAGGTGGTCCAGAGATCACACCAGATATCTGTTCCTAAGATATGTAAGTGAAAAAAAAGTGACTTTAGGGACTTGTCAAGTCCTTGACATATTAAATATTTCAATTTTTATCTTGTTTCTTAATAATGGAGGATTGTGTCATATTAAGACATTGAAATTGGCTTAACTGCTCCCTCTAAGGTACCTTTGCCATTTGGCTGGTTAGTGATTGGAACCTACTGATGGGGTGGCCATTGGAATGCATAGTCCCTGCGGGCAACATATCTTCTGGAAATATTTGTTGACATAAAATACAAATGCTCAGCAACTTCTCCTGAAGAGCTCAATAAATTAAATACAGCAATTATTCTCATGACTGTAGTTTACTTGTTAACATCTTAAGTACTTATGTCCCTAAGCCATTCTCCCAAGCTCCACAATTTATGAGGTAGCTAGAGAAGTGAAAGTATTGAATCAATGCCTTTTATGGTGTAGAAAATTCTTCCTTTTCCTTAACATCTCTTTGTTGTCACCATGTAGTTGGGAGATGTGCCTCCACAAAGACATGATTAAAGGGAAGCCTACACAATGAGTTTGCTAATAGCATTTTGCCTGTTCACAACTAAATTCTGATTAAAGCCCTACATATGCACTCTCATTGGAGGTAAGGGGTAGCTGGCTGCTTGTTTCAAGTAGAACCTTAGAGGTTACAGTTTTGGAAAGATATCTATATCAGGGTGAGAGCATCATCTTTTAAAGTCATGAAATTAAATTTGTCATTTCATGAAGCTTAATGTATCTTATGGTTAATTAAATCAAGACAAATTCATAGAATGCTTTGTTAACAAAAGGAATCCCTGTTTACTCAATTGCAACGGAAGGACCACCTCCCCCAGCTGGTTGTATGAGCAATCCATTCTTGGATGGTTTGGCAGCTGTTGCTGAGAATGCTGCTTGGGGAGTACCAAGTAAGACTGAGGAAATAGGGGGGTTGCTAAAATGATACTTGGTTTAGCCTAATATTAATTGCCATGTTAGCATTTTGGTCAACAAAAGAAGACATAAGTGGTCCCATAAGATTGTAATGCAGCTGCAAATTTCCTGTTGCTTAGGAATTTTCTATACAGTGAAAGGCTTAGTGACACAATTGCTTAGTGACATCTTAATGTCACAGTGCGATGTATTACTCACCTGTTTGTGGTGATGCTGGTGTAAACAAGCCTACTATGCTGACAGTTATATAAAGGTATGGCACATACAATTATGTATAGTATATAATATTAATACTTATGTTACATTTATTATATAATAATAAATGACTGGGTTACTGGTTTATGTGTTTACTATATTTTTAAATGTTATCTTACAGGGTACTCATTTTGCTCATTAAAAAGAAGTTAACTGTAAAGCAGCCTTAGGCAGGTCCATCAGGAGGGATTCTAGAAGGCATTGCCATCCTAGGAGAGGGCAGCATGTCCATATGTGTTATGACCCCTGACGACCTTCCAGTGATATTGATAATGCTGACCCTGTGTAGACTGAGGCTACTGTCTGTGTTTGTGTCTTAGTTTAAAATAAAAAAGTTTAAAAAGTAAAAAAAAAAAAAATTAAAAATAGAAAAAAGCATATAGAATAAAGATTAAAGAAAATTTTCATACAGCTATATGTTTCAAGAAATGTATTTTTACAAAAGAGTAAAGAGTTTTTTAAAAATTAAAAAGTTTATAAAATAAAAGAGTTATAGTTGGAGAAAAAATTTTAAAATAAATTTAGTGTAGCCTAAGTGTATGGTGTTTATAAACTCTACAGTGGTATATGTGTTAGGCCTTAACATTTACTCACCACTTACTCACTGATCCATCCAAAGCAACTTTTCTTGTTGCTCCATTCATGGAACCAGCTCTCTTCATGGTAAGTTACCTAGACAGGTGTACCATTTTTAACTTTTTTATGCTATATTTTTACTGTACATTTTTTATGTTTAGATAAATATATACATAGAATTGTGGTACACTTGCCTACAGTATTCATTACAGTAACATGTACAGGTATGTAGCTTAGGAGCAATAGGCCATACCATATAGTCTAGGTGTCCAGTGGATTATACTCTCTAGGTTTGTGTAAGTACACAGTTTGATGTTAACATAACAGTGAAATCATCTAATGTCATATTTCTCAGAATGTATCCCTATCATTAGGTGATGTGTGACTGTATTTATTTTGGTAATCCTATTGTTTTTGATCCCTCTATCAATTATCCTAAACTTTTATTATAACATCACTTAAACAACATTTAATAATTCATCTTACTACTACATTTTATCGTTACTTTCTGATTCCTAATTTTATCTTCAAACTCTGTCTAAATTAAATATAGTAAGAATGACAACATGTGCTCCATTAAGGACCTCATCTTGAGGATGATCCTGAGGATCAGAGTTGTTTGTGACTCATCTAAGGTCATCTAGCCTATGAGTGGTAAAATCTTAACTAAAAATCCCAGTCCTTTGAACTCCTAGCTATGGACATGGCCTCATATTCCTATGGCTAACAGGAGACGTGGCAACTGTTTTCAGCTGTAGAATTGACAACTAACTAGCTTACCTGGGAGGACAATCTATTATCTTGTTCTCTTCAGCATAGCATTCTAACCAAGCAAACCAGTCTGTGGAGGTTATCCCAGATGATCGGTCTCATTCATCATCATTACTAGAGGGATAATGAAGCAACGCTTGCTTTGTGTAGATCCCAATCTAATTGCTCCAGCTAGTGAAATTTGTATAAGAATTACCGTTACCTCTATTTTATTGAAATTTTCAAATATTGATGATAGGGTTTTGAAATTATTTCCTCTTTTAGAAAAGCATTAGCCCCTCTAAAGCCATATTTTTACTGTAAGTATGAAATTTAACAGTTTATGTGGATTGTTACGTGGCACCTGCTCCAAAACTGACCACATAATTGGATAAAACAATACTCAGCAAATTCAAAAAACTGAAATCGTGTCAACCACACTGCCGGACCACAGCACAATAAAAATAGAAATCAATTCTAAGAAAATCACTTAAAACTTTACAATTCCATGAAAATTAAACAACCTGCTCCTGAATGACTTTTGGGTAAACAATGATATTAAGGCAGAAATCAGGAAATTATTTGAAGCTAATAAGTACAAAGATACAACATACCAGAATCTCTGGGACACAGCTAAGACAGTGTTAAGAAGGAAGTTTATAGCACTAAACGTCCACATCAGAAAGTTAGAAATATCACAAATTAACAACCTAACATCACAACTGAAAGAACTAGAGAAGAAGAGCAAACCAACTCCAAAGCTAGCAGGAGACAAGAAATGACCAAAATCAGAGCCAAATGAGGGAAACTGAGACATGAAAAACCATACAAAAGAACATGATTTCGGAAGTTGGTTCTTCAAAAAAGGTAATAAGATGGACCACTAGCTAGACTAATAAAGAAAAAAGAGAGAAGATCCAAATACACACAGAAATGGCAAAGGGGATGTTACCACTGATCTCACAGAAATTTAAAAAAATCTACAATCAACACATTTTTGCCAATGAGACAAAAAAAAAAAAAAATCAGAGACTACTATGAACACCTCTATGCACACAAATTAGAAAATGTAGAAGAAATGGATGAATTCCTGGACACATATAACCTCCCAAGACTGAACGAGGAAGAAACTGAATCCTTGAATAGAACAATAACGAGTTTTCAAAACTGAGTTAGTAATAAAAAGCATACCAACCAAAAAAAGGAAAAAAAAGCCCAGGATCAGAAGGATTCACAGCCAAATTCTACCATGCATATAAAGAAGAACTGGTACCATTTCTATTGAAATGATTCCAAAAATTTGAGGAGGAGGAACTCCTTCCTAACTAATTCTATGAGGCTACGTCATCCTAAAACCAAAACTTGGCAGAGTTTTTCTTTAACTAACCAGGGGACTTTGAGCAAATTGCTTCCTTGCTCTGGGCATCATCAGTTTTCTCATCATGACATGAAGGGTTAGGACAGGGTCACTCAACAGTTTTTTCTAGCTTGTGGATTCTAGGGACCAAAATGTGAGTTCTTTAGAAACAGTGCTTCTGTTTTGGGGGTGACTTTCATTCTGTTCCCTCATTCCAAAGCGACTTTCTGGCTTCCCTTCCTGCCTTAGCTTCCCCACCCTTTCTTCTTCCCTTTCTGTTTTCTTCTCTTTGATTTCCTTTCAAGGCCTAGTTGGAAGTTGTAGTCCTTATTGATAGACAGAAGATTCAAACTTCCTCCCCTCACACTTTTGAACTTTTATAAAAAAGAATCTCAGACCTTATATGGTTAATTTTAGCTTCACAAATGTATGTGCATGAATGCATTTGTCTGAAAACAATTCTTCTGAGAGAACCATGCTGGCAAAATGGCTGGTCTTGTCAGATGGTTAGATGACAGCCTACGAACTCTGCTGACTGTGCAAGGTGCAGTCTCTGAAGACATGATAGTGTTGCCCATCTGTTTACTCGGGAGTTTACAAAATCTTCACCTGATTCTGACCTGCACGCAGAGTATCATCTAAATGTTTTTATGGTAGGACACTGGATTTGCCTGAAATATTCACCGATATGAGGGGATGTTTTGGCCTTGCCTGGCAGTGGGGAAGTGTGCAGCCTCGCCTTGAGGTGGCTGGAGCACCATCCAGGGAAATGCAGGTGTCTCTGGGAGTTTTCCCAGTCAAGGCACTGCTGTGACACAGTCCTCAAGCTGTGACAGTGACAGGATCATACCTCAGAGTGCAGCAGCTGGAGGCCCTCCACATGCTGCTAAAACAGTATCAGAATTGAGGTGAAAGGTTTAATTTTAGACTTTTAAGAGCTAGGCTTTTTTTCCTCCACAAAATCTGAGATCAAATTGAGATTGCTTATCATCTTTTTTTTTCTTTCATGCTAGCAATAAAGTTCTTGACCATCATTCATCAAGAATGGATGCAGCATGATTTGCCATATAGACTACTTTAACCAGTTTAACACTGAAAGCTTCTCTTTTTTACTTTCTATTGTAAGAAATCTTCAATCCACAGGTCATCTGCAGAGATTTTAAATTTATTTCAGCTTTGACAGTTTCCAATTGGAAACCTTTAACTTTTTTTTTTTTTTAAGTAACCTTTTCATCAAGGAAGGATTTGCTAAAAAGATGCTCTTTTATCCTAATAGCCAAGCAATGATACAGACACTCAATCCAACCATTATAGTTTGAGCAGGGACATGAAAACTCTTTTTCATCAAGGGTCACAGGAGAGAAGAATCTATTGAGGGTCACACAAATGAAAAATAGCTTAATGGAGTTAAAACATAAGGATTTATAACAAATAAGCATCTGTCAAGGTTTTAAATTAGAACAGGGAACAGGAAATTCTATTCTGGAAGTAAAACATATAATAAATATCTTTCTATCCTATAATTAGTTCACTTAAGGGGTGAGGACTGAAAGACATGGAGAAAGGAAGATGGAAGAAAAGAAAATGGAAAGAGAAAGAGTACAGTTAGGAGACAATGGGAGAATAACCTGAAGAAGGAGGGAGAGAAGTAAGCAGGCACAGAATGCAGGTATGGGGTCTTTCTGTGGGCCAGTCTAAAGTTCCCCCTCAATTTTGATCATCCAGTACCATGTCTTTGAGGAAATACTACTTTCCAGCTTTTGTTCAAGTTTCCATTTTTAATAACTCATAATCTGGACCCAGATCTGCCCTCCAGCTGCTGTTCTGGGCACAGTTCCCTTTCGTCCCTTACAGGTCCACTGCCCTGTGATCTCACTGCTTCCCATGCTTGCTGCCTGCAGCCCCTAGTGTTCCCACCAGCCTGCATCTGCCTCAGCTCTACCACCACTTCCTTACTCCAAAAGCTGCACCCAGAACTTGCTCCTGGCAATCCTCCTGGATTCTGCTTTTTTAGCTCAGAAAAATGAGGTGGGGATTCCTCCCTCACTTTTAATTTAAGCCAACAAAAACACAGATGGCTGGAGTCTTTGCTGCAGCCTTCATTTTCTCTCCTCTCTCTCCTTCCCTTCCTCTCTCTTTGATTCCTTTGCTTCTTCTCTTCCTTTCTCCTCTCAGCTTGAAATGGGTGGAAAATTTAAAAATGCAATACCTCCTTCAAATTATTCTCTTTCACTCTTCTTCCCTTCAATGAAGTCACTGCTAAATATGAATTTGGAGGAAGTGAGAAGGAAAGAGGAAGAGGAGAAGAAAGGGAAAAATAAGACCGATGTTAGGTACTGCAGGAGAAATCTGGTACAGTGCTTTGTGACCACCCAGAAGTAAAAGAGTAAAATTAAAGCTGTTAAAAAGCAGTGGGATCCCTGCCCACTGTTACTTCTTCAATTCATACACTTATTATTTCCTGTTTTTAAAAAATGTAATAATGTAGTTACTCTCAGTTAACTAGAGTGCTTCATAAATGGTGTATGCTGTTCCTTGCTTGAGAGATCTAACTAGGTGGGTATGTTAAAAGCTTTGCAAGTCACCTTGTAATAGTCTTCCAAGTACCAACTATAAACCCACCTGTGGCAGGCAGACTTCTGAGGTGGGGCCCAATAAACCCTCCTTCCTGGTATTCATGTCCTCTTGTAGTGTAATCTCTTCCTTTCCATTGAGTGTGAGCTGGACCCAGACACTCATTTCTAATGAATAGGATATGGGTAAATGTGATGGGAACACGGCAAATCTTTAAAGATTAGGTTATAAAAGGTGGTGACTTTCATCTTTCTGGCATTCTTTCGCTCTCTTTCTCACTTGCTCACCCTAATGAAGGCAGTTACCATGCTACGAGCTGCTTTGGAGAGGCCCATGTGGCAAGGAACTGGGATGACCTCCAGCTGACAGCCAGCAAAGAATTAAATGCTGCCAATAACCACTGAGTGATCTTGGAAGCAGATCCTGCTCCAGCCCCTTTTCAAGACTCAGCTTGAAATGACTGAGTCCTCAGGTAACATCTTGATTGCAGCCTTCTGAGAAAATCTGCACTGAAAACTTAGGTAAGCCATGCCTGGATTCCTGACCAATAGCTGTAAGATGATAAATATGTACAATGTAAAACTGTTAGCTATGGGCATATTTTGTTATGTAGCAGTAGATAATTAATATGTTACCTTAGGTGGACTATTCCTATATTGGAGTCCTTTTTTGTATATCAATACCCTTAGATGGAGCTCATGATTTGGTTACTTTAAGTCACATTTTGCATCTAGAAGATATTTTAGTAATTTTTTTTTGAACTACCTTGGAAGGGGGAAACTGTTTCTCATAAGCACTGTAACATACTCATTGTTTCTTCTTTACCCATCCATCCAAGACCAGCTTGATCCTATCTTCTCAAAACTTTCCCAGACTCGTAGAGCACTCTGATGTGGCCTATACAATTTATCTATTGGTTGTATATATTCCTATATTTTCTCTATATTATTGCACATCTACCAAGTTGGATTGGATTGGACTGTCTTATGATGTAGTGGCTATGATTTACTTCATTTGGGTTCCTGAGCCAAATAGGTATTCAAGAGTGAAAGAATCAAATAGCTTGGCTGGACTCATTATTGAGTTCATGCTCATTTATATCATTCTGTTTGGCCATTACTACCTGGTCAGATGAAAGACAGTAGCAAAACAAGCCAAAACATTCTGTCATCAGAAGTCTCATGAAATTATTGCTCATTTCTGACATCAAGATTATCACAAGAAGTTTTTGTTATGAACTTAAACTCATATGAAATGTAATATAGATTGTTTTTACTGGACAATAGCAGCTAACATTTATGTTCTTTCTATTTGCCAAGCATTGTCCTAACTGCTTTCCCTAACTCAGGTTTCTGAAATTCAGATTTAAAATCTAATGAGATACAAAATAACATAAGGTTTAAACAATTTTTAAACCTAAAGAGATGAGACAAATATATGAATCAAAGTCACATTAAGGATTAAGTGACATTCAGCAATTTTTATGAAGTGATTTTAAATATGATGTATATTAAGCTTTCTTTAGTGTCACCTTTTGGCCTCAAAGGGAGCTATGCTGTGTTTGTGAGGGGTGGTAGTGGTGATGGTGACAATGGTAGTAATGGTAGTAATTGTGGTGGTAGAAGGAAAGGTGGTCATGGTAGTTGTGGTGATGGTTGGGATGGTGTTGGTGGTGGTGGTGATGGTGCTAGTGATGGTGGTGGTTGTGGTGATGGTTGTGATGAAGGTGGTTGTGGTGAAGGTGGTATGGTAATGGTGGTGGCAGTGGTGGTGGTTGTGATGAAAGTGGTGGTGGTGGTGGTTGTGATGGTCATGGTGATGGTGGTGGTGGCTTTGGTGATGGCAGCAGTTGTTGTGGTGGTGGTGGTGATGGTGGTTTGTTAGCCCGTTCTCAAGCTGCTGTAAGACCATACCTGAGACTGGGTAATTGATAAAGGAAAGAGGTTTAACTGACTCACAGTTCTGCATGGCTGGGGAGGCCTCAGGAAACTTACAATCACGGTGGAAGGGGAAGCAAACATGTCCTTCTTCACATGGCGGCAGGAAGAAGTGCAGAGTGAAGTTGGGGAAAAGCCCCTTTTTAAACCATCAGATCTCATGAGAACTCACTCCCTATCACAAGAACAGCATGGAGGTAACTGCCCCCATGATTCAGTTATCTCCCACTGGGTCACTCCTACAACACATGGTGATTAGGGGAACTACAGTTCAAGATGCGATTTGCGGGGGGGACATAGCCAAACCATATTAATGGTGGTGGTGATGGCAGTAGTTGTGGTGGTAGTGGTGGTGGTGGTGTGGCTATTTGACTCTTTCCAGGTTAATCATCAGATAGCTCCTCATAATTATCTATTATGTACCCAGGGATCCAAATAAAGCCACAGCCAGTACACCATAAGACAATCTAGTTCAGCCCAACAGATGTTCAGCAATATAGAGAAATGTAGGAAAATAAACAATCAACAGCCGAACTGTGTGGGTATAATTAGGATGCTCTAGAAGTTTGGAAAGCTTTCTGAGGAGAAGATAGGACTATACTGGTCTGAGAAGGCTGGGTACAGAAGAAACAGTGAGTGTGTTTCAGAACTTGGGGGAAACACAACTTCCTTTTTTTTTTTAGGTAGTTCAAAATAACTTTTTAAAATATATGTACTTGAGAAAGGTGATTAAAAAAAAGAGGTGAAGAGCAATTCTCTGCCTTGGCCTGAAGATGTCCCTGGTCCCAGTGAATGGCTATTCAGTGAAGAGGCAAACACTACAGTGAGGCAGAGGGGCTGCCTTATCTTAGGCCATGCCAGTGACAGGGAGGACTGGGCTTAGGAAGGAGACAAATATGGCCCTGTTCCTTGGAGTCATCAGTGTTGCCAAGGAAGAGCATGTGACCATGATCAGCTTGACCTCAATTAGTTCTTTAAGAAGCAGGAACATCTTCCCCCTGTGTCTCCTAGGTTAGTGGGGACAGATGTTACCATGTCCACATTATTAATAACAATTGAATTCCCAAATTTCAGTGATTCAACACAGTGAAAGTTTCTTTTTCACCCCAAAATTCAATTTGGTTGTTTCTGGTAGGAAGGCAGCATTCCTAAGCTTGGAAATTCATGGACCCACGTCCTTGCATCTCCAGCTGCTAATGTCTGTCTCCATTGGCAGAAGGAGAAAGAAAGGGTGAGAAGGTATCTGCTTCTTGACTTCCTTACCCAAGAAGGGACATGCATCAATTCTGTTCATACTGTAAGTAATAACTAGATATTCAACTCCACCTGGATGCAAGGGAGGGAATGGTTATGTGGTTCTTGAGTGTGTGTGGCAGAGGGGACAGCCTCTTTCTAGTAAAAACTCTACACTATTGAAAGGGGAACATGAACCTTGGCTGGACAGGTGTCCTTTTGCCACCCACATGTTATAGACCAGGAATTGCAGTATATAAATGTTTGTTGAAGATAATATGACCTATTAATGGCAAAGTTAGGGCTGGAACTCAGCCTGTTTTTCCCCCCGAAAATACTTGATAGAATCTTCTCAGTGTTAAACCCCATCAAAAGGAAGAGTGGAGTAAACGAGAAAAGAGAAATTCTGTGGCTATGAACAGATATGAGCAGATAGGCACCCCTCCCTGGGCTCCTGATTTCTAAGGTCTGCCTCCTTAGGCATTGCAAGCAAGTATTCACATATTTAAATGTGCTGCCTGCTGGCTGCCTGTGAGGAGCATGATTTTCTGAATGTAGTACATTTTAAATTTGAGTGAACGTCATTTCCTGGAATGTTTGCAAAACATGCAGTTTCCCAGGCCCCATCCCAGCAAGTCTGATTCAAACAGCCCTGAGATAAGGCCCAGAAATCTGTGTTTACAATCAGCACCCCAGTGATTTTGAGGCAGGTGGTCCTTGCAACACACACAGAGAGGCATTGCCTTGATTTGTATATGTTTTATGAGATTTGCCTAAGCAGGTGTTGCAGATGCGACTGTGACTTGCCCATATTGTCTTGTCCTTGACCCTTGATTACACATCACCTGCCTACTAACTGCCAGCACCTGCATTTTTTTCCCCAGAGGTCTTCAAATGACTCTGAAGGCTGCTTTGCTATCCATGTTATAGACTAGAATTGCTAGAGAATAAACATCATCCAGGAGCAGTTCTTAACTAACACCTGATAGGTGTTAGTGTATAGATATCCCAGCTCCCTCCTCACTCAGTTGGACCCACTCTCTGCTGTGTGTTTTACACTGACTTCCAGAGTTCCCCACTGGGATTAGGTACCAGGTGCCCACAGTGGTACCTAGCTTGATAATGTACCTTTATTTGCTAACTTCCCTACCTGACAATTGGGATTCCCTTCACCTCTTAAACTATCTGCCCTTGAATCCTTGTTTCAGGTTGTGCTTCTGGGGGAACCTAAATGAAGCCAGTAGAGATGCACATATACAGTATGTCAGAAATTCTTAAAGAATCTTTCCCATGACTCCTGTATGCAGGTATGAGTTGACCGTGGAAGTGCAGAACACATTCATGACATTGCTGTCATGAACCTCATTGGCTCTGTCAGTCTAACATGTCTGATCTTGCTTCTAGCAGCCAGTGTCTAATAAACTGAGCAAAACCCACATGGAACACTCACTGCCACGTGCAGATGGTCTAGCAAGAAAAATATTGTCTTCGGTTCCAAAAGAAACAAATCTCATTCCCACTTTCCCCTGTCAGCTTTATTCCATGTGGGAGCATCAGGCTGTTGACGTTTCTCCTGGGTGAGTAGCCTGCAAAGGTTCCCAGCCTTAATGATTATCCCAAAGCAGGAATTGTGGCATAAATCTCCATGTGTGGAATATATATCACAGCTTGAGTTAAATGGACCCCAAACATATGGCATTGTTTTTTGCATTTTCTAACACATGGGCAGTTTCTCACAGTTTAAATCAACTGAAAATGAGAAGATTATAGGCAAATCTTCTTGGAGGATTAACTACTAGGAAATATATTTGGTTTGAATAAACATTTGGGGTGGGATGGAGGATGAGGTCAGACAGTTTCCAAAGACAGACCGTATATTGTAGAAGGTGGTAGCTCAAGGGTAGGCAAGGTGGATGATGGCCTGGGTTTCAGACACTCTCCCCTCACTCAGATTGCAGAAAAGAGCAAGCAGCATCATGGTGTTTGGGTCTCACGAATAGAGGCTGTAACATCTGATGACTTTTTCCTGTGACTGTTACTGATAGGGACCAATCCCTCCTGGAGACAGTCTTTCTTCCTGTGTCCCAATGTTGCTCTCAGTCTGAGTGAATTATAACCTGTACATAAGCCTATGTCACTTGCTCAGGGGCTACTACATAAAGCCATTGGAAACACTGAAGAATAGATAGATGGCCTCTATTCCTTATTGACCAGATTTCCATGTAGGATTTGAGTGATGGCTCTATTTTGAGTATCAAGAGTTAAAGATGATGCAAAATGAAGCATCGGACTTGCACTTTCCTTAGGAGAGATCAAGTCTAATTTTCTCGCAGAAAGCTGCACCAAAAAGGGCAGCGATGTGCCTGTAAGACATCAGTTCTCTGCAGGTAATGATCAATAGGGAAAGGAGAAAAGCAGCTCATTAGGCATTTCTTCCCCAAGCGGCTCACTGAGCCTTGTCAGGCCTCCAAAGCCAGCCTTATTGCCCTTATTATTAAAATGGGCCCACCAGAGCACCAGGTTGCTGCCCTCTTGGCTCATGCCAGGTAACCACCCTACTAGCCCCACAGCTGGCCTCTAGCTGGCCCTGAAGACCATGTGTGGTCAACAGCTGTGGAGGCCTCATTTTTGAGGACCTCCTCTGCCTTTCCCCTCTGTCATGTCTCTTTTCCCCTCAAATGTATTAATACACACGTAGCAAAGGGTCTAACAGGGACTTATTCATACTTCTACGTTATCTGCAATAACATTTCTCAGACCATAGTCTTAGGTCTGGACTTTGGGGTGGAGTGGGCTTCCTGCTATACTAATCAGGCTGCTGCACTTACTTTTACACTTATGAGGGAGGAGGAAGCTCTTCCAGTTCCCTAAGAAAAGAAAATCGTTAAAGCTTCTTACACGCAGACATGCAACCAAGAAGCCCATCCAATCCCAGCTCTGCATAAATTAGGAGCTTTTCTCTCTTCCCACCTTCCTTGTTCCAAGTGGCACTGGCCACCGCACCCTCTTCGGGGCTGCAGCAGACATTCACAGGGAATTGAGGTTCGCTATGCAGAAAGGTTTTCAGCTAGAGGACCCAGCCCGTTTTCTCTCTCCAAATCCTCCTCCCTCCCTCTTTTGTTGTTGTGGCTATAAAATAATGATTCTGCAATCAAAGAGCCTTTCGTGAGGAGATGGGAGAGGGAAGGGAACGAAAGGGGAAGAGGTGCCTTGGGCTGAAACCTGTAGATTTTTCTAAGTGATAAAGGGCAAGGGTCATGTTTTGAAATTAGGAGAGAGACGGCTATCTCCTCAATCGAAAGTGTGCACATTAAATCCAGCCTTGGGAAAAGCCAACACAACCAGGGAGGAAGTGCTATGGGGTTTTGAAGCCAGGCAGCTGTGATTTCTGGCTTTAATACTTTCCAGCCGTGTCTCTAAGCCTCGGTTTCTTCCTTCATCTGTAGAGTGGGCTTAATGATTTTGATCATCTCACAGAGTTGATGTGACAATTAAAGTAACCTGAACAGAATAAGCGATATATATACAGGAATTAATGCAAGATTCCTGACATGATGCTTTTAAGTTCATGATGGATGCTTAGGAAGATAAAATTCATTGTAGAGATGCTGAACGGAGGACTAGAGCCTGCCTTTTCGGGATCTCTCTTGTCCTTCTCCATCCTCCTTATCTCCTGGGCTGCCCGCTCTCCCCCACGCGCCCCGCTCTCCCTGGCTCGCCCGGGCATGGGGCGCCGCCTGCAGTTGCGCGCGGTCGCCTCTAGATGGAACTTTCTCACCAACACAAGGCCCGGCTGGGGCAGCTTCCCGGGCGCTGGGCGGCGAGGGGCTCCGTTCTCTTATTCCGGCGGGTGCGGGCTCGGGGGTCCTGGGTGGTAACTAGTGGGGAGGGCGCTGGGCTGTGTATGTCGAGCCCGGCAGGTTTCCACAGGCGGCATGCGGAGGGAATCCCGAGGTTTCCCTGCAGAACCCGAGAACGGTTCCCCGGAGTTTCCTGCCCCGTGTCTGCGGCTCCTTGAATCATCTCAACGAAATGACCGTCCGGGTAGCCACCCACGCCCCCTCTTTCGCAGTGCCCGCAGCGGGACCGCGCTGTGTGGTACCTCGAGTTTTGGGGGCCCTGTAGCACGCGTCCCCCAGACCCTCGGGGCAGGAAGCCGGGAGACAATCTCCTGAGCCGCCGGGCGGGACAAATGGCGGAACCGCCGCGCGGCGCGAGGCAAACTTTGCAGGGGAACCGCGCAGCTTGAAGGCTCTACTTTAAGCGTCCCCGAAGAGAAAGCAGCATGTGGCGGGACACTTGTCATCTACCATGTGTTATTCTCGGTGACGCTTTCTGGAGCTGCGTTCACAGGGGACCCGGGCTCGCGGGTGCTGCCCGCCGTGCTCGGGCGGGTGTCGGGCCTCCCGGCGCGGGTCCCGGGCTCGCCAGGCAGCCGGAGTCGCTGGGCTCCTCCACAGCCGTATTCCTCATTCTGCCGCTCCCGCTTCTGCCCCGCCTCCCACCATCCTACACTGCCGTTGGGTCCTCCCTTTTTTCTTGGGGGCAGGGAAGGTGGGGGTGATTTTTAAAAATCAGAACTATTGACATTTCTGGTCTCCTCGTCGCTTCGGGCGGAAGCGCGGAGGGGGGTCCGCGGGCCGAGGGTCCCCCCTCCCTGCCCGCGCCAGGGCCGCTGGGTGACACCGAAATCCAGAGGCTCCCGCCCCTCGGGGGTTCCTCCTCCCGCTTCCCGAGGTGACTGGTTGGCGCGAAGGGATTGGCGATCCCGGGCGCGATCCCGGCCGCGGCTCCCCGCGCCGCGCCGGGTGAATGGCCGCGGGCGGAGGATCTGGAGGCGCCGGGCGCAGACCAATCGCGGCCGCTGGTGGGAGTATTTGTTATTCACATGGAAGAGACTTGGCGCCGGCTCGGCCAGCTCAGCCCCCTCAGCCCCGAGACCAGCCACAAGTGCGGCCGCGGTGCTCGCCTCGCGCGGCGACGGCGACGGCGGCGGCGGAGGCGCTGACATGGAGCTGCTGGCCCCCCGCGGGCTTCCTCACCGCGCCCACTGCGGGGAGCAGGGTAAGACTCGCCGCCCTTAAGCAGAAAGCGGATCTGAGGAAAGCAAGTGCTGCACCACCGGACAAGAAGCCCCCGGCCCTCAAACTGCCCCGAAACGCCCTGCTTGTTGGAAAAGGAGAATCCCCCTGTTTTATTCCCCTTTCCGTTTTCTTCCCTAAAAGCGTTCAGCGGATAGCCAGGTGCACCGTTGCTTCTCACATCACTCTAGTGATTTGCTTTTCCTGAGCACAAGTCGATGGTCCTGCACGCCCGGAGTCTGTGAGAGAACTGGCGGGCGGAGGTGACGGGAATGACGGGGAGAGGGAGAGTGGGCACCAGGGGGCGAGGGGCTGGCCGGGCATTGGAGCTTGATTGGGTGTCTGTTGATTTTACGTTGCAAAGAACAAGGCAGCCACCCCTCTTGTCTGCCCGTGATTACATTACAGTAAAGAGGTTCAGAAAAGAGGGAGGCTTCACCCGGAACTCCTAAGGCTTGGAGATGTGATCCCCCAAAAGTTTAGTCGGCTAGTGGGAGACTGAAGGGTGACGGGAAGGGAGCAGGCGCGCTTGGCGCTCTGACGGGGCGTGCGGCTGCAGGATTTTAAAGCGCTCTGCCTCGGATCGCCTGCCCCGGGTGACCTCCCGGACCTGCCCTGGCGGAATCCGGACTTGCCCCGCCGAGATAACGAGGTATCTTCTTTTCGCGAACCTAACGGGAGGGATTTCCGAAGTTAGCGGCTTCCGGGATGAGTCGGGGTAACCCCCGCCTTCTGAGCGTGTGCTGGATGGATGTCTAACCAGGATCTGGGGAGAATGGGGGTCGCGGGCGAAGCCGGGCGCTTCGAGCCCTCGACAGAGCATCCCCGCACGGCGCTCGCTCTGCCTCGAGTTTGCTTTCTCCGAGTTAGCCCGGCGAGCTTGGGATTTCCTTGCCCCCTTTTGTGGCTTTCGGGAAACGCCGGAGTTCCGTGTCCCGTTGGGGGTTGGGGGATGGAGAAAAGATCTCGGGGATCTTGTTCAAAAAGCAAAAGCAAAGGCGCTCCGACAGCTCCTCGGCAGCTCCCGCGGCCGTCGCGGCCCCAGTTTCGGGCGGCTCCGCACGGGGTGTGGGCTCTCGGGCAGCCAGGTGCGGCGGGGGCGGAGGCTGCATCCCCAGCGCGCGGGGGCACCGGGGCGGCGCCGGAATGCCCCGGGGCGCGGGAAAGGCGAGATCAGCTGGCGCTCCCCCCACGGCCCTAGTCTTTTATCTACCCAGAGCGTGGCTTTAACAGCCTAAAGAACCGAGAAGAAAAAGGAACGTGCGGCGGCGAACAGGGCACCCTGGCGGGCTGAGTGGCCGCTGTTATGGTAGAGCTAGAGACAGAGAGGTAGAGATGGACCGCTCAGCCACGCCAAGCGTTAGCCCATCCGCCCAGCCAAAAAGCTCGGAGATTCCTTGAGCTTCCTACAGTTGGTGAAAAGATAACAGAATCACCAAAAAAAGAAAAAATAAATAAAACCAAAAAATTCCCTCTGACACGCGCTCCTTTGGTGCGAATAAAATGCGGAGGGACACGCGAGTCACCCAGTTGCGCAAACGGCACCCCCGCGGTTCCTTGGGGAATTACTTCCCCTGTAACTCAGATTGTGAAGCCTGGGGTCAAAGGGTGTCTGCGCACCCAGGATAGCGGGGGTGAAAACAGACCCCCTCTCGGGTTGCATTAACCCATACCTTTAAGTCCCCTAAGCCGTCCTGCTCCGGGAGGGGATGCCTTCTTTGCGGTTTGGGAGATGATCCTTTCCCACAAACCTGAAGGTGCGGTAGTCTCTGGAACACCCAAGAATGCACTAGGGTCTGGGTTACTACCGTGATTGAATACAAATCCTGCCAACTGACAGACTGGAAAACAAGACTGGTGGTTGAGATACTTACAAGAAAAATCATGAACGGGAGAAATGCATTCCTATGATAGCTTGTATTTTGCTTGAAAGAAAAATAGAGAAAAAGAGCCACCAGCAGGTAGATCTTGGATAAACAGCTTATTGCACTTGCCTGTAATTTCCATTTTCCGTTATGAAATTGTTTGTCAATAATTGCAAATGGCTACAGAAACCACTTTAGTTTACCTTGGTCACTTGCTTGTGAATAATACCGTGAAAGATCTCTGTAGGAGGCAGAAATCAGCTGTGTGCAATTCATTCTCTGGTTCTTGAAAATGTGTGACTTGATAATTTGGAACAGAAAAGCTTTCTCCATCAGGGAAAAAGAACCAAGATTTTTTAAAATGTAATTTCCCATTTTAGAGTCAACTACAGGTTGTACTGTGTCTAAGACAGGGAATTCTTGCTTTAGAATAAAGAATGTGGGGAGAAATAGATGACGGGAGGCTTTGTAGGAGACAATTGACCTGGAATAAAGAAGAAGATGCTGAGAACACAGCTCTCTATACTGTTATTTAGGCTCAATTTGTTCTGTTTGGATTGTGCTAGCTAGTTCTGCCCTGTTATGCATCCTTGGAAAGTTATAGCTGCTTGAATAATTCTAAGAACATCTACATCCAAAAGGAATAGAGAAAAGGAAGAGCTGAGCTCCAATGAGTGCAGGAGAAAGTTAGAGGTCTGGAGAGATATGCTCTTTTCAAAGTTAGCTGAGCAGGTTGAAGCTGCTGCGAGGCTTGTTTAATTGGTATTTATGCAGCAGATAACCCGCTGACATGCACATTGGCAATTGCCTGGCAATCTTTGTGTACGAATGTTCCATTGTCTTCAGGGCATGACACATAGCACACCACACACGTTTTTTCCTTCCAAGTTTCCTTCCCACCATCTTCCTCAGGTAGTTAGAATGCCCATCATAAAGATGACCTTGCTTTAGTTGGGGGAGTGGACTTGCTCTGTCCCAGTATCTTAGAAGATGCTGCTTGAATTTATCTTGTTCTGGTCCCACAGCAAAGACCTGGCCACATCTCTATGCCTGGCAAGTTGGCTGGCTTGCAGAGTTTCAGGAAACTTGCTGTTTTCTTGATAGACTCTGGGTAACCCCAGACTCACACATGTGGTTCATTCACTAGGGACGGTCACTTCATGTTGTTCCAGGAGAGGATATGAGCAGAGAGTTGGCTGGATCTTATTGTTTCCATTTCAAAAGAGGCTTTTTTTTTTTTTTTTTTTTTCTGCTAAGAATTGGAATTTACATTTGGGCTTTCTCTCTGTCTTATTTTTTTTTTCTTTGATTTTCATTTCTACTTGGTACTTTGATAAATTGTGGCAAACTCACCCACTCATTGGGAGGGACCCTGAGCATAATGTCTCATCCCAAGGCACCCTCTTTGAGTGGTGGGCATTGCTGTTGGAATGATTTGAGAGGTGCTACTGAGAGGATCCTGACTCCTAGTTCCATGCTCTGGCTTGTTGCATCGCCTGCCTTAACCATTATTAATGGTGATATTTCTTTTGTAAAGGAATTATGGCCCTCCTAGGAATCATTTTGAGAATGCAGATATTCCATTTGGGGATGACAGTAATGCATCTTCAGGCTTCGATACCTACTAATGAATCCATTCACTCCCTGGGGAGGGCCAAGGTAATAAAACAACAAAGGCACTGAGGGAAGGAAGACACCTAGCTCTGAAGGAGAGGCCCCAGAGGACTATGTGGAGATCGATCATTGGACATATGTGTTGCCAATTTCATACTTTTCCAGGTAGGGTTATGTCTAAAGCTGGAAAATTGCTGGCTATTTATTGGCTGACTTTTCCAGGGGTCATGACCCAGCGGTAGAAGCAGCATATTCTGCCTATAACTTAGGAAGTTTTCAGATTGCCCTGTTTTCACAACAGGAGATTATCTTGCCACCACTTTCTTCAGAATAGCCCTTTAGATGTTCAGTGTCCATGAACTTTAGTTCTCCAGGTCAAACATGGTACTTCCATTGACTTCTTGCATCCTTTCCAGTTTCTCTTCAAGCTCTTCATATAGGCTTGCCAGGGTTGATTTTTTTGAACCTGTGAGCCTTGTTAAGGTCTGACTAGCCCTAAATGTGATGAGGAAGTGGTTTTCTTAGATTTTCTAAGCACAATACACCAGTAACATATTTTAGTTCTAGGACTGATTGTTAAACTAATAGTATCCCTGTGCCTTCTTATAGCACTTGGAAGTTTATAAAGTACTTTGATACACATTATATTGTTTGCTTACACAAACTAGGAGGTGGGGGGAAATTATTCCCCATTTTAGAAACAAGGAAACTGAGATCTGGTTAAGTGACTTTCCTAGGGTTACACAGTGAGTATTAGGGGAAGTAAGACTAGAATGAGTGTCTCCTAGGACTCTAAAACATCCCACTCACGGTCCACATGATCAAATCGAGGTTAGTTTTATATCCAGCATGGCCTCCTGCCCCCAGTGGCTTGGAGTAAGGGAAAAAACGTAATGGCAGTCCTGCATTTGAATCCTGGTCTGAGACTTTAGACACAGTCACATAATGTTTCTGTTTTCAGGTTCCTCTGATCCTGAATGAAGGCTGTGATATCAACCTTATAGTTGTGTTTTAGAGGGAAATGAAATAATGTGTCTGCAGCTCCAGAAACACTGCAGGCATTCAGTAAGTGTTGGTGTTACCTGCTTGCTCTCTTCTTATCTGATACATGGTATAAAAAGTAGCTTCTCATTACTTTAAATATGGTCTGTTTGTGTAATAGCTGTGTTATTGGAAAAATAAGGGGACAAATTGAATTCTACTAAGTCAGATTGTTTTTTAAATGCCTGGGATTTAGCTATTTAAAGGAAACCTGTGGTGAATTCTTTTGTAATGCAAATAATCACTTTCTAATTTATCTGTTTAGTAAGTCGAGATTCTCCTGTATCAGATTTTTTTAATATGAGGCTAGCTTGTGTAGAAGAGCTTTCACAATCCTCTCACTGATGAAAGGAAGTCACTTAACTTGCAAACAAAATCAGTTATTGTATTCAGTTTGCAAAGCCTTGCTCTGATGTTTGAGCATAATCTCATATTCCCTTATTATTAAATAATAGAATCTCAGACTAGGAAGCAGGAAGACACCTTAGAGATCATGTGGTCCATCTCACTCATTTCACAGGTGAGGAAGTGGAAGCACATAGAGGTGAGGGGACATGTTCAGTGTCACCAGCCAGTGACTGTCAAAGATCCAATTCCAGGCCTCTGTTGCCAGGGGAGAGCTCTGTCTGCCCTATCCTCACTCTGCCCCACCAAGAATCCACAGACATGCACACATATTGCAGCATGGGAGATGACACAGAAATATGATGCATTTTCAAAAACAACCAAAAGTGCTGCAAGTGTGGGCAGTCATATGAATTGATGATAATCTTCAGCCTAATCTTTTTGTTAAAGAGCTGAATGGAATACAGCATAGGAATGTTGCTTTGGCCTTTTTATGGGAAAAAAATTACACTTCTTGGCTAATGGTATTCCTTAGCCAAGATTTTACCCTACCATATGTTAATCGTACCTGCTAAATGCCTGAGGAAGATGTGACAGTAGACCCTGAGAGACCCTGCACGCGTTGGTGGGTGTGTTCCCATTGGCATCAACCTGGCCAGGAGACTTAATTTGGAGCAGAAGTGTTTGGACAAACTGCAGGGGATCTTCTCAGCCCTTTGAGAGATTCAGAAATCACCTCCTGGAAATGCCCCCAGATTGTCCCTTCCTAAGTAGCACTTTATTGTTCTTCCAGAGCTAAGCATCAAAGATGCTCACCTTTCTGAAAGATTGCAGTGGAGGGGCAGGTCCCTTCCCTTCTCTTGGGCTGCCACAGATAGTCCCTGCAGGCAGTACTGGGGGCTTTCCCCAAGGACAGCACCCATCTTTTGGGACAGGTGACTTTCGTGGCACTGCCACTCATCAGCTCACCAGCTCAGGGGTTGGGGCCACATTCGATCCTTCTGAGCCTTCTTTTCTCATTTATACAAGAACTAATGCCTGGTGTGTGAAAATTTGCAGAGACGCTATGTTAGGTACTTCACACTGGTACAGAGAAGATGCGTAGAAAATAAAGCAGAATTCAGGGCTCTGGCCAGTGAGGAGGTGTCCTTCTGGCTTTCTAGGAAACAGAGCACATTTAGGGAGCCACAGGCTCAGGTTCCAGCCAGAGTGCCTGCTCCCCAGAGCCTTAGGCTGGGGACTGCCCATAGAGGGGCCAGTGGTGTATGATGTGCCCTGTGAGTGAAGGTGGGCTGGCAGGGGAGTGCACAGGAAGGGCTGCGAGGGTTCATGGTTAAGCCTCCTCTTAGGGTTGCATGGCCCCTCCCTGTGGGCCCAGACATAGTGCTGAGACGATTTGTGCCCCTCTGAGATTGGTTTCAGGAGTCCAGACCTCACACGTCCTTGAAAAAGTCCAGCACAGGCCAGGCTTCTGTCACATCCCAGAGGAAGGTCAGTTTGAAAGAGGAGCTGTTTATACTTTAAATCAAGCACAGGACACAAAGTTGAGGTATTTGCATCTATAGCTCCGAAAGATTATGGTTTCTTTAAAACTCCTTGACTCAAACTAGGATGAGTTTGGATTAAAGCTCACAAGAATTGTATAAGAGCAAGATAAGTGATTTAAGATTATACAACGAAACCTAGTTGGTGTAGTTACTCAGAAACTTTCAAATGTATTTTCCTTAGATTTTTTTAAAAGATGAAACTAAACCTTCTGGCAATGGAGTCTGTGATTTTTATGACAGTGTATCAGATTTTGAAATAACTGCAAGATTTAAATATTTTGTAAGTAGCTCTGCTTTTATTTTTTAAAGTGACAAACGAAATTCAGTAAAAGCTCACCAACTGGGCAAATACGGGAAGAGTTGCTCTGCTCTAGTACAAAATGAATTACAGACTAAGTTAGCAACAATAACTCTTGTTTACTGAGCCAGGAACTGTGCTTTCTATGCGTGCTGTGTGGCAGGTTCTATCACCCCTTTACAGACAAGAAAAGCAAGCTTACATGCAATTAATTCTATGTTCCAGAGATGGAAACTCCAGCAAAAATTCATGTGAGCTGTCCAATAAGTGAAACTGAAATGAAACCAAAACTGAACCTCTCGTTTTCCATTTCAGTGCGTTCAACCACTAAACAAAACTGATTCCTGCCTCATTGCTATTCATCCCCCAACCTTTTTTTTTTAAATTAAAGCTCTAAACAAAGCTATAAGATACCAAAGAGAGTAAACAATATTGCAAACACCAATAATTTTAAAAGTGACTCAATTTTATTACTTTCTGGACTGTACAGCAAGTGGAACTAGGTTAATGCCACATGGATAGGTAAGGATGCATTGTGATGAACAGATGGGCTGTTTGTATGTCGTCTATAATTGAAAGCCATTTATTCTCTTAAGTGTTTTAAGTACTTCGGGATGGCTTGGTGTAAAGAGGAAAGGCGGGCCTTTGGAGAACAACAGGCCCCATCCACTGCCCCTAAACAGACATTTCTCCTTCACCTTATTTGTCCATTTAGTCTGTGCTCTGTCAGAACAAGGGTCAGCCCAGCCATGTGGAATTGGTCTCAAATTCTCAACTAGTGATCGCAGTTAATGAGGTTTTACTATCATGTGACTGGTTTTCCTTGTGAAACTGTGAAACACAACCTTAACTTCTCTTAATCGGTGCCTGGTGTAATTTATGGCCTATCACTTAAACGGTTTCATCCAGAAAGTCAGGTTGACTTTCTGAGTGTTTCCTTTTGTGGAATGCCTGAGGTCAGGCTGTTATTGAATCACAGATTTTCTGAGGGAAAAGCAGCTGCTAGGAGAATGGAATGTGAGGGACTAACAATTAAGTGGTGAGAAAAAGCAGAAAGGACGGAGTATTCGGGGGAAGCACAGTGGAAATCTAAGGCTTAATGTGTGCCAGGAGGCAGGAAATACTTGTCTTAGGCTGCACAGAACTATTTCAGCCGGGTGGGCCATTGGCTGGCCAGGCTGCCAGGTGGTTGCTCAGAAATATGGGGCAGTGGGTTGCTATGAGCCCCTCTTTTCTAATCTGAAAGTGCAAAAAGTGCAGCTTTCTTTGAAGGCATTTGGGCATATGTTCAGTTATCCCCCAGGGAAGCACCATCTTTCCTTTTGGGACACGAAGGCTGAAAAGAAAATTTTATGAACTGGAACTTGAACAAGTGAATGGAAAATACAAGCAGATATTGGTTGGCTAGGGTACAGGAGAACTGTCCAAATTTCAGATTTCAAACTCATGTATAAATAGGTTAGAAATGAGCATTAGATTAACCATCCTGCCAAAGTAAATTGGTGCTGTTTATTCTCTTAATGAGATGTGCATTACAAATCTCAGATTCCCTGTGGTAAGTCAGTTCTCATTTTTAGTCACATCTCTTCAAAAGTCATTTGACAATAATAATTGTCACTCATAATTCTCACTCATAGGTGGGTGTTCAACAATGAGAACACATGGACACAGGGAGGGGAACATCACACACTGGGGTCTGTTGGCGGGGGCAAGGGAGGAATGGAGGGTGGGGAGGTTGGGGAGGGATAACATGGGGAGAAATGCCAGATGTAGGTGACGAGGGGATGGAGGCAGCAAACCACATTGCCATGTATATATCTATGCAACAATCCTGCATGATCTGTACATGTACCCCGGAACCTAAGTACAATTAATAATAATAATAATAATAATAAACAAACAAAAGTCGTTTGAAAAAAATCTTATGGAATTAAGGGGGAAGGCTATAGGAAAAAAAACTTTTTCTGTAGATTTGCCTATAGACTTTTTCACCCCAAGTTATTTCTAGTCTTGATGAAATAACTGTTTTCCCCACCGTGTCAGACAAAATTAAGCAGCTCTTCAACTGATCACCAAATCTGATTTGCTCCTAGTGATTCTGGGATCAAGGCATGTTTCTCTCAGAGCTGTTAGTATACCCATTGCTCCCACCCTGACAAATTAATTGGAAACCCTGACAATGGTAATAGGAAAATCTTCACAGGTCACCTTCCCTGGGTGTTTCATTTTCAAGTCTTTGTTTTATTACCAGAGAAGAATAAGATAATTTATATGAAATAGCTGACTTTCTCTGTTAATAGTTGTCACAAGCTATAAAACTTACACATTTTTTAGCTCTTTGGGCGGATTTCTTTATCTCTTTCGCTTTTTTGTAATTGAATAATCACATTTTCCTACTGGGTAATTTGAGGCACCAAGAAAAAAAAAGTCATTAACAGATGACTGGCTTCTTGAATACATCACAGAAAATAACATTTTATTATGATTTTGTTGACAAAATTTGAATGCTAAATTCACATAGCTGCCAAAAAAAAAAAAAAAAAAAAAAGATTTGAAAAGAAATGGTGCCACCCATTGCAGGATTTTTACCTTCATGGAAATAAGGTTTATTAAAATAAAATGATAAATAAAAATGCTTTCAGGTTTGGGAGAATCAACCTAGTTTCTGATACTGACTGTTCTGTTTCCCTTGCTCCAAAAGTGTCATCAATCTCCCTGTTTAGATGCAGTGCAGCCAGGTGTTCAGAATCACAGGGGGACAAAAAGAATTAGTTTCTTACTGAATAGGGGATTTTTTTTAAGAGGCTGGCATAAACAGGGCTGAAAAATGTGAACATCTAGACCCATTAAACTGAACCCCCTTTTTTCCCCTCTTCCCAGGAATAATTCTGCTACAAGGCTGATTTCAAGGACATGAATTGTTGACCTCATCCCAACATCAGAACCTCAGATGTTCTAATTTTTGCACCATTCCAGGCAAGTTGATCCTATAAGGAAATAAAATTGAACCTTAGGGGTCTGATGGGAATTCACTGTGACGTTCAAATCGAGAAAACTTGCTGATGCCCACAGAGCCTTTTCCCCATGGGCCCTGATGGTAGCCTCCAGAAGGTGCAGCCTCAGGTGGTCCCCCTTCTTCTGTGGCAAGAATAAACTTTGGGTCTTGGATTGCAATATCACCTGTGGAGAAAATGGTATGCGAGGGAAAGCGATCAGCCTCTTGCCCTTGTTTCTTCCTCTTGACCGCCAAGTTCTACTGGATCCTCACAATGATGCAAAGAACTCACAGCCAAGAGTATGCCCATTCCATACGGGTGGATGGGGACATTATTTTGGGGGGTCTCTTCCCTGTCCATGCAAAGGGAGAGAGAGGGGTGCCTTGTGGGGAGCTGAAGAAGGAAAAGGGGATTCACAGACTGGAGGCCATGCTTTATGCAATTGACCAGATTAACAAGGACCCTGATCTCCTTTCCAACATCACTCTGGGTGTCCGCATCCTCGACACCTGCTCCAGGGACACCTATGCTTTGGAGCAGTCTCTAACTTTCGTGCAGGCATTAATAGAGAAAGATGCTTCGGATGTGAAGTGTGCTAATGGAGATCCACCCATTTTCACCAAGCCCGACAAGATTTCTGGTGTCATAGGTGCTGCAGCAAGCTCCGTGTCCATCATGGTTGCTAACATTTTACGACTTTTTAAGGTAGGTAAAGACATTGTCTTTCTGACCATTGTGAAAGGACAATGAAATGCTATGACTCCAACTTGCAGGTTTAAGAAGAAAGTGAAGATGGTGAAGGTACTCATAGACCCTTTCGGTGTCACCAGGTTCCTCAAATGGGGCATTCTGTGTCTAAGTTTCTACATGTGTTGGTTTAGTTCCGTTACTTACAATTAACTGGATTAATTTTGACTTCTTTTTTTTCCTGAACAAAGAGAAAGGTGAAAAGTTCTGTGATATACTGGGTCCTTGTCATCTTGGGACAACCTCCTTATTAGGCTCATTTTAAATCAAAGCAAGCATTTTTAAAGAGAATAATAAACTCTTAGCACATTTATCGTAGAAAACATTTCTATGGTATTTGAACTATTTAATTTACTTTGTGAAACTTCTTTAAGGTGGGATGCTCTGTAATGACAAAAGCTCATTCACGAGGAAACAGTATTTATTACTAATGTGTAGATAGGAGTGACACTCTGGGAGATAGGATAACCATAAAATTGTCAGGCTTGTTATAACTACAATAGAGCAGAGCCTTGTTAATTCGGACTGCTCTGATACAGACTTAGAATAATTATATATAACTCTTATTGCATTAAAAGTTCAAATTTAGCAGGATAAATCAAGACTTTTTGATTTAGGTTTGGTGATCTATTACCCATATGTTGCATTTATATATTGAATAAAATTGGAAATATGGAATAAACATGTAAAAACACTTTGAAAAGTATAAAGTGCCATAAAAATAAGGTTATTGTTAACTCACCATTTTCATTAACTTTCTCATTTATTAATAACCAGTATGTAGTCTTCTGTAATAGACATAATTTGTTTAGTTGAAAATAGTTTTCACTCTGGTTTCTTACTCAGTGGGACATGAATTTTTCAACTTAATCTGAATTAATGAGCCTTTGTTTTATATTGTGAAAAATGATACTTATGCACATTAGATTTGAACATATTAAAAGAATATGGAGAAGTTGGACAGATGACAGATATTATGACAAATATGAACAAAGTGATGGGAAATGTCACACCAAAGATGAAAGGTATTGAATCAAAGGATTTCTGGCTTGACAGATATCTTCGGGGCACATCTAGTCTGGCCCACTCATGGTACTGGAATCCTCTTTGTAACATTCCCTTGAGTGGCTGTGCAGCCTCTGTATGGATTTTCCTAAAGAGAAAATGCTGTGAGGCAACTTAATGCCTGTTTCCAGATTGATGAAATTTTCTCAAATAAGGAGTATGCTAAACAGAAGCTCTCTGTGTCTAAGGAGTCCTGAAGAGGCACAAACAGGCTTCAGGGTGTGCTGGAGGCATTTGAGCAGGACATTAAGAAGCGCCTCTTGGCAGTGAAAAGGACACAATTAAAACCCGTAGCCGGCATTGCCCTGGTTCTCCATCTCTGGAAACTTTCAAGGGAAACTAGGCAGTTGTTAACCATTTCTCTTGGGTTAGCAGACTCCTTGCTTAGAGGGAAGATGTGGAACCAGACTTTTCCAGGTTTCCTCCCACATCTTGGGATCTAGGATTCCTCCCAGCCACCCCAGTTCTGTGCCATGTGGCATTTTCTGCTCTGGGGTGAGGTCCAGCTCAGACATTTCTGTAACTCTTCTCTCTGATTTGAACTCCCTCCTCACCTGCTCCAAGGCATCTCTTTTCTATTTTTAACTTAGCAACTGTGGTTCAAAAACACCACTTTTAGAGGAGAGGAAAACGTTCACAAGAATCTTCTCCTTTTGTTTTCCCTCCCTTTATAAACCAGTTCTGGTACCTGCCAATCCCATTATAATTCCTGTGAATCCTGGCTGCCTCCTGTCGTCCAGTGCCCAGGCAAAAGCGGGCAAGGATTTGAGGAGTGTGGTGGAGGAGATAAGGTGCTCATATGAGGTTTTCCCAGCTTGTTTGCATTTTTTTTTTTTTTTTTTTTTGCCATAGAATCAACTTATCTGCAAAATGGGAATAATAAAATTGCATTAGGTTGTTGGGTTTATTTAATAAGAAAATGCAGGTGAAGGCTTCCATCAAGACCTGGTCATGTCCTTTGGTTTTTTGGGCTATTGAAGGAAACTTGAGGCCACTTGAAGGCAACAGGGGTTTAGTTTTTATGCAGGGGGGATCTGGCTTCTCTCTTCTCTATTCTTCCCTCGCTGACTGGTTAATTCTCTTAATTTCTTGGGTTATTCTGGAGGGACCCCATCTGACTGGGTAAAAGAGTTCTACTGACCCTTGGGCAGCGTCCAGTGCCCCAGGCCATCTCTTGAGACACTGACCAGCACACGAAAGGGCAGCAGCTCTTGCCGCCGTTGACTGAAGTGCAGGGAGTGGGTCATTTATCGCCAGGAGAGGGCGCTGTTATGGTACTTGTCATGACTAACATGATAGTTCACTGGCCCAGAGTGAGCATTTAACATCTAGAATGAAATCCTGTTATTAACCAAGTTATTGGACTTGAAAATCGTCTGTCATTCAAAAGTCCATCAGTGAGAAAATGTAGGTGCCTAGACCATCTTACAGGTGATTCTGGAACCATAGAATGTGAATTAGGTAATAGCATCTTATTATTATGCTACTTTAATTTACTTTGGTTTTTATGCAACTTTCAGCTATCACTCCATTTGTAATAATTATGAAACAATTGGGATAGAAAATTGTCCACTTTATGTAAGGATGACTTCTGTGTATACATATATGCTATGATGGACATGAAATATTAGAATAGTTATCAGAGGAATGATTAGCAGTTAATGCATTGGAGATTGGCATATAGTTCCTTTTTAAAAAATAATACTTTTCTTAAATAATAATTTTCCAAAGGTTATGACTTGAGTAAAAATAAGTTTTATGACAGTTTTTTTCAAGCTTGGGCCCTTTCAGGGTAGCAAAAGACTCACAGAATCTGAAAATATGCCCAGAAATTAATGTATTGCTACTTATTCTGGATAATGCAGTTGAAGAAGATAGAGCATCTCCATAGAAAACATGCAGTGAGCCTTGATCATAAGGAATACAAACAAGGTCTTAATTCATGAACTTACTCACTATCCTGCTCAACAATACACATAAATTGGGGTTTTAAGAATGTGGTTGAGATATGCTTAAATTTTTATGGAAAATATTTGGACCAAATTTGGAAGTGATCCCTAAATGTCTCAGTTCTCTCTTTTTTTTTTTTTTTTGGATAACTTTGGGAAGACCATGTCTTTTACCTGCAGCATCTTCTGAACTAAATTGCGAAGGAAACAACACCTTCCATGCAGTCTCATTTACCACTTTCTTCAGTCTTGCTCCTCCTGTGTCAGCCTCTCCAGTCCTTGCATTCCTGAGTGTTCTGCTAATCAAAACCTGATGCAAGGGATCTGTGTGTTGTCAGTTAACTGCAGGTTAGTATGTCTGTGTTTAAGTCAGAGGAGGATTTTATTTCCTGCAGGACCACTAATTGTGGAATGAAATGGGATTTGTCTTTGTAAAGCAGATCCTGACATCAGTTGGGGAGGTTCATTTAGTCCTACAGAGGCTGCACTTAGTGGATAGCGCCTCCTCTGATGGAATGCAGGTGGCCCTGCTTATCTGCTCTATAGGGAAGTGGTATCATCCTGTCTTTCTCTTCTTATCTAAGCTCAGAAGCAAATGAGAAAAAAATGGGCCTCTTTAACTTCAGAAGAGAGTTGAATAAGGGGTTGGAGCTGGACACAACCTGAGAATAGAAGATGCCATGTGGCCTAGGTCCATGGGATACTGAATGCTTTACTGGACCAGGGATGTTCAACCCCAAATGTACGGTGGGGTTCATTCTGCTGTCGCTTCACCCACAAGGGGTGTGGGCTGCATTATTAAAACTACCTGGGAGGCTTTTCGAATGGCAGGATCCAGTGAATGATGTGTGCTTTCCAAGCCCCTCTCCAGAAGCTGTTTTTATTGAGAGGAGTGTCTCATATCCCTCAGGTGTGTTGGGAGCGGAAACTAATTTGAGAGTTACAGAACAAGAATTTAATGATCTGAACTTTTTAGATGCACTAGTGTACCTTACACACATACACGTGCATACATACATGTATCAGCTAACATGGGGCAGAGCAGTCACCTAGGTGATTGCCTCACTCATATAGCATATTAATGGCTTTAGATAACAGAAGTATCAATTAGGATAATGTGACATGTAACTAGAATAGCAGACCCAGAACAGTTCCATCCTATACACAGGTACAAACGACACTTCAGGAGCTTCTGTATTGCAGATAACTCAATGAAAAGAGGGGCACAGCTCCTGGTAAAAGATTGTGTAGTTTGGGAAGAATTTAAAAAGGAGGGGATCTTTGGAAGTGTTTAAGAAGCCCATACATTCGTGTTTTATAAAGAGCTCATTTTTTTTCCTTTTTCTAGAACATTTACACTCCTTTAAATTAAAGCAAATCAATTCCTCCAAACACTAATCATATGTCTTACTTTGAGCAAAGATTGAATATTCTAGGTTAAAAATAGCACATTGATACTGGAGGTAACTCACATTAATGTCCACAAAGATGAACTGAATTGGGTTGTAAGAGGACACTGTCAAATATAATTCCTCTCTTTTTTGTTTTTCTAGTTAACTTCACCTGGGTTGTTAATTTTCTATCCTTGAAGGATAGGGGTTAGTCTGTAGAGTATCCTTCCCAAAGCAATCAAATGAGACTTTTAAATAGAAATCCATTTGTGGGTGGGCTAGATAATTTCACCCTATGTGGGAGTGTGCTGGTTATAAATGGCTAAAATTGATCTTCATGTGAAGTCAATAAAGTGCTGAGAAGCATCTTGTTTCCCTGGCAGTCTTCGCCTACCCTGCTATGTTTATGAAGATATATTTTCTTTCAAGAGACTCTACCAACTGTAGCAACCACTTCCATAAAGCCAAGCATTTTTTGAGTTATTTATTGCATACAATAGGTTTTATTAGATCCAAAACTTTGAAAAGGTAAATCTGCCATATCTGGGCTCATCTAGAGATGAATTCATGAATGAGTGCAGTCAGTAAACTCAGTAGGAGGTAAATTTCCTGTTTAGTCTCACTTGATGGCAAATAGATCATGGAAAATTGGGAGAAGGACTCCTTTAGTCAACTCTTTAGTACTGTAGTAGCAGGGTTTCATTTAACTTTGAAAAGAGCTCACGCTCCTTAGATGAGAGATGATTGGGGGTAGGCAGCACTTAAACTCCCAGCTGCAGAGATCTATTTTTCAAAATGAAGGCTTGGTAATGTTTTTCCCCTTCTTAAAACTCTTTAATTGGTACGGTTTCCCCCAGGATGAAGGTCCACCTCCACTTTGGGGATCCTTTTCTCACTTTCCTTGACTAGATTGTCTCTTTGTTACAAGTAGCAAAGAAGCAGCCTGTGCTTCCTCTCCTTAGAGTCTCTTACTCAGTTGTAGTTGTTTACCTGCTTGTCTGCATCCCCCACTGGACTGTAAGTACCATGTGGGCAGGGGCCATGACTTATCTAGTTTGTTACTGTATTCCTAGCACCTAGCATGGACCTGTCAGAGAAATAATGAATGAATGAATGAATAAATCGTAACTCTGTACTCTCTCCCTCATCCCAATCTCTTTTGGAAATAATATGTGTTAAGTAGATAGGAAAGAAGTATAATTTTGTTTATTTTTCTTTTATGCTTCTTTAGAAAAAGAAGGAGGGTGATATGGTTAGGCTTTGTGTCCCCATCCAAAGCTCATCTTGAATTACAATCCCTAAATATCCTCAGGTCCAAAAAAGAGACCAGGTGGAGGTAATTAAGTCATGAGAGGTCATTTTCTCCATGCTGTTCTCGTGATAATGAGTGAGTTCTCACGAGATCTGATGATCTTATAAGGGGCTCTTGCCACTTTGCTTGGCACTTCTCCTTCCTGCCCCCCTCTGAGGAAGGCGTCTTGCTTCTCCTTCACCTTCTGCCATAATTACAAGTTTCCTGAGGCCTCCCCAGCCATGCTGAACTGTGAGTCAATTAAGTCTCTTTCCTTTATAAATTACCTGTATCTGGCAGTTCTTTATAGCAGTGTGAAAACAAACTAATACAGAGGGAGAATCGGAGAAAGAAGGAAACATGATTGTTTTGAGAGTTCCTATTTTCATGTGCGTCGTCTTTTTCCTACAAATTCCCATTTTCTTTAAATGGATTTTTAATGTTGAGAAATTGCATTGTATATTTCAAAATTGTTAAACGCATAGATCTTAAATGTTTTCACCATACACCAAAGGTGTGTGAGGTGATGGATTCGTTAATCACCCCACATTGTAAACATAAACCATCAGATTATATCCCGTAAATACATACAAATTATTTGTCAGTCAAAAATCAAGTAAAATAATTAAACAAAATACATGAACACATCCTCATTTTGAAAGGTTTAAGAAATAAATAGTATAAAAGGAAAGTCCACTTCCAAATGCATAAGTCTGTTAACAATACATACATGGATGATTTCATTAATAGATATGTGACTTATGACTTTTTTTCACTTAACATATTTGGGCAAGATTTCCATGTTGGTTAACATAGGTATACTGCAGTAATTCCCAACCCTGCCTGCATATTAGCATTGCCAGCACAGCTTTAAAAAATTATGAATGCCAAAAGCCTAGCTAGGACAGGTGAAATTGGTTAGGAAATCTTGTAAAAGATCACCAGGTGATTCTGATGTTTGTTCAAGAATGAGAACGGTAAGACTTTATCTTTTTTTAAATGGTTGCTTGGTTTTTAATCATATGGATGGACTATATTTTACAAATCTCTGATAAATAAGTTACTTCCCTTTGCTTTCATAATCATTTGTCATTTGAAAAACAGTTGAAACAATGCTAGAGCCTCATCCAAATACTATTAGCTCTAGAAAGAATTTTGGTGGTATAGGGCCCTTTCTTGGACCAACAAAGGGGCCAGATGGGTGAATTGCCAAAAGCATCTTGCTGTAAGACAGGCTCACAGGACACAAACATTCCAAGCCATGTCTCTTCAAAACACGCAGTAACTTATAATCAGCATCATGGTCGTATGCTCAGACAGTTCAGGGAGCATCATGACTCTTGGGTGGAACACATTTTAAACTTGGTGAATTTAAATTAAATCTTTTCTTTCCCCTAGCCTTAAATGGCTTGAAATTCTGTAGTGAATACTGAAGACATCTTAAGAGCATACTTAGTGATAAATGCCTATCTTTGGGGTGTTTTAAATAATGAGGTTGTTTGAAAAGTAGTGAGAAGTCTTTCCATAAGAATAGTTTGTAGCTGGATGTTATATATTTTGGTTTACAAAAGTGTCTGAAAACCTTTCTAGAAGTAGTCAGGGTCTATGTAAATAAATAAATCTGCATAAGGAAAGTACTGTGCTCTTTCTACCCATTCACCCTAGAGACTGCAGTTTTTTAAATTTTATAGACTTCACTTCTACAGAGCAGTTTTAGGTTCACAGCACAATTGAAGATTACAGTGGTTTTAACACAGGTGTCTTCCCGGGCTCTTCTCATAGCTTTTTGCAACCTAGGGTAATGCCTTCCTAGGAAGCCTTAACATCTGAAGTCTGTCCTATGCCCAGTCCAATGGTTATCACACTAGCATGCGACAAATCACTCAGTGCTTGTTGAAACACACATTCCTGAGCCCACCTTCAGAGTCTGATTCACGGGAGGCCTGGGGTGGGGTCTGAGAATTGCCATTTTTAATGGTTCCCAGGTGAAGCTGATGCTGCTCTTTTGCACATCACGCTTTGAGAAGCACTGCTCCATACAAATTGTTTGCTGGCTGACTTAGCAAGTCAAAGTGGGCAAAACAAAAATGAGATTTAACAATGTTCTGTCTGGTAGCAGCTTTTTTCTTTTGGACACACACCTGGTTGAATTTCTGTTCATATTGGTCATAATCACAGCAGCTGTTGTGTGGATTTATTTTTAATTGTGTGCACTTTTGAAAGTTGTGTTTCTTATTAAGTAATGCATAGCTCAGGAGTAATGATCAGTGCAATGGTCACTTAAGTACAATTTCTTAAAGTAGGGTCAGGCAGATTACTATTTTACACATTTTTACTACCTGAGACAGTAGAGCCGACTGATTTAAGAAACTTAGATTGTAAGATACACATTAATTGGGAATTGAGAACAGACAGAGATGAAGGAGGCTATGATTTGTCTCAGCTACCAGCAATTTGTCTTCAGAAACCATGACAGCTACCTCCTGATTTCCATTATGCAATGAGATTGCAAATAACATTCCACAGCATTCTTAATCAATAGAGGGTCACAAGAGGCCCTTGTTTCCCCGTGGTAGGAAAAGGGCTTATTTACCCATTTAATTGATACAGCACACTTTCTGGCAAAAGACGGAGACATCTTTTAGCTATAATTGGGGATTTTTTCTATCCCTAAACACTGTCCTCACAACATGCATCTATACATTTGATCTTTATGTATTTTGAATACATAAGGAACACCAGGCTGGCAAGGTATAGGGGTCTAGGCATAGCATTGGGCACAGCCACTTTTATCTGTTTCCAGAATGAGGCCAGTCTCTGCTGTATTACTTCATTAGGCTCAGCAAGCTAATAGACATGTGTTCTCAGTGTTGGCCATTAGTCTCCCTCTAAGACTCTTTAAGGATCCCTCTGGGATTGGGGAGGCTGGTTTCCTTGGTATAATACAGCCCCAGCTTAGTCCCAGCTTCAGGGACGTCACGGATCTGTCTCTGTATCCCCTGCAGTGCCACTGAGGCTCCCTTGGGACATGTGGATGGTGACTTACTCTTGCTCTAGTGTCTTACCCTTGCTTCCCCTCACATGGATTGAGAGTGAACTCTAGCTCTGACTAGTGCTTGTACTATTTCTTACTTTACGTTGTGGCCATGCTATTTATTAGTTTTCAAAGTAATTTATCATCTCACCTCAGAGTGTTTGAACTTACATTTATGTAACAAATCCCATGTCATACTCATGTAAATTTCTTAGATATTTGTGACTTAGAGATGTTATGTTTGTTATCAGTCTGTTCAAATTATAGATTATTTTAATGTATTTATCTGGTGGTGCTGATACTCTTGAGTAAAATATATTAATATGAATTTTATGAAATTAGTTGGGCTCTGTAGTCAGACTTCCCAAATTCAAATTTTGACATAATGGCTTAACTGTGTTACCTTAAGCAAGATAGTTAATCTCTCTAAATCTTAAGCTTTCTTATCTGTTAAAAAAAAAAAAAAACACCCAGATAATAACAGTACTTTTTTCATAAGGTTTTTAATGAAGACCAGTAAGATATAGTTCAGAGAATCCTAAGCAGAATCCCTGGTCCATAGGAAGTACCATAAATGTTTGTTAATGATGATGATAATGAGGAGGAAGATACTTATGTCTGCTATTAAGATATTCATTTTGAGTGGTACCTCACCTCCAGTTTCTCAGCCATTCATACTGATTTGCCCTGTTCTGTGAACAAAGGCAGATTAGTGTTAAAGGTGTAGTCTGGACAAGAAACAGAACTGATGGGCCAGGTGTGGTTACACACACTTGTAATCCCAGCACTGTGGGAGGCCGAGGTGGATGGATTACTTGAGCCCAGGAGTTCAAGACCAGCCTGGGCATATGAGACCAGCCTGAGCAACATGACAAGACCCTGTCTCTATAAAGAAAAATACAAAAATTAGCTGGGTGTGGTGGCATGGCCTTGTATTTCCAGCTACTCTGGAGGCTGAGGTGGGAGGATTACTTGGGCCCGGGTGGTTGAGGCTACAGTGAGCCATGATCATGCCACTGCACTCCAGTCTGGGAAACAGAATGTCTGAGTCTGTCTCTGTCTCTCTCTCTCTGTCTCTCTGTCTCTGTCTCTCTCTCTCTGTCTCTGTCTCTCTGTCTCTGTCTCTCTCTCTCTGTCTCTCTCTGTCTCTCTCTGTCTCTCTCTGTCTCTCTCTGTCTCTCTCTGTCTCTCTGTCTGTCTCTGTCTCTCTGTCTCTCTGTCTCTCTCTGTCTCTCTCTGTCTCTCTCTGTCTCTCTCTGTCTCTC
>PVKV010014279.1:0-58120 GCA_004027835.1 Alouatta palliata | reverse complement strand
TACACTTTTTATTGCATTTTAGGTTTGGGGGTACATGTGAAGAACATGCAAGATTGTTACATAGGTACACACATGGCAGTGTGATTTGCTGCCTTCCTCCCCATCACCTGTATCTGGTATTTCTCCCCATGCTATCCCTCCCCAACTCCCCACCCCCTGCTGTCCCTCCCCTTTTTCCCCCCGTATCATACATTAAATTCTTATACATACTGGAATCTATTTCTGGGCTATCTATTTTATTCCATTGATCTGTCTGTCTATTCCTGTGCTAGCATCACACTTTCAAAAATGACTTATTCTGATATGTTTGTAAGAAGACACACGAGAAAGAAACAGATTAACAATTTGAGGCCGATTGTAACATTTTGGTGTAACAGAGAGAAAATCATATTCTCTGATTTTTAAAATTTTTCCTCCTTTCTTTCAAGGAAATATCTAATTTTTTTAAAAAGAAGGAAGGGCAATTATTCGTCAACAGAATATTAGAAGCTAAAAGTATGTGAAAAGTTGTAAAAAATTTAAAAAAAATACCTGTTTAAAATAAGCATAATTCTTCTGGCCCTAAATAAGTTACTGACATCTTCTGTGGTCAAGGAATTGTGTCTGAAACTCAAATAGTTTTATTTAACCCTCAGATAATTCCTTTGTGGGAAACATGTTATTATTATTTTTTTGTCCAGTCCTCAGAATTTCTTAGGCCTTTACAGCTCAACCAGGATTCAAAATAGATCTCCAGTAAAAAAGACAAAACGAAACAAAACAATTATACCTTCCCATGCTACATAATGACGTTGTGGTCAATAATGGACCACATATAGAATCGTGGTCCCATAAAATCATAATGGAGCTGAAAAACTTCTATTGGCCATTATAGCCATCACGATGTGACAGTACAATGCACTACTCATATTTTTGGTGATGCTGGTGTGAAGAAATCTACCATATTACCAGTCATATAAAAGTATCACACATTCCATTATGTACAGTGTGTAATAGTGGACCATGAAAATAACTGGCTATATTACTGGTTTATGTCTTTACTATCCTACACATTTCATTGTTATTTTAGTGTGTACTTCTTCTATTTCTTAAAAAAAAAAAAAAAGTCTGCTTTTTTAACCGTAAAACAGTGTGCCATATAACATGGGCAGCAACCTTAGACACCTCTTTACCGTCTCTTGATTCCATCATTTCCTCTTGTGTTTGACTTAATCTGCTGTTATTTTGTTCATTGTGGGGCCCTAGGGATGCAAAATTCCTGGCTAATGCTGTATGTAAGAGGCCGCATCAAGTGACTGACCTGGAAACAAAATTAAAAATGATGACGGACTACAAAGATGGAAAATCAGTGATGGTTATTGCTTGCCAGGTAGGCAAGTCCCATTCCACCATAGTTACAATCTTGAAGAACAAGAACAAAGTGACAGAAACTGTTAAAAGATCAGCTTTACTGAAGTCAACAAGACTAACAAAAATTCAGGGGGGGCCTATACCGGATGTGGAGAAACTGCTAATGGCCTGGATTGAGGACCAGCCACAGAAGTGTATCCCACTTAGCACGATGACGATCATAGCCAAAGCAAAAAGTTTGTGTGAGATGTTGAAGAAAAGGCTGACCTGATCTACCATACTGCGTTTACTGCTAGCCCTGGGTGGTTTAAAGAATCATTCTTCATGACATACGTGAAAGTAAGTGGTGAGTCTGTGCATGCTGATATGAAGGCCGATGAAATTTTGAAAATTCTAGCAAGCTGATTGTGGAAGAAAATCACCTGCCAGAGCGAATCTTCAGTATGAACGAAACCACCCTATTCCAGAGAGGGACGCCTGAAATGACTTTTATACATAACGAGGCCAAGTCAACATTTGGCTTCAAGGCTTGTAAGGACAGGATAATAGCCTTGCTTGGGAAGAATGGTAAAGGCTACAAATTGTAACCCTTTGTGACTTGGTGCTGTGAGAACCCAAGGGCCTTTAAGGGCATCAATAAGCACACATGGCCTGTGTAGTACTAGAGCACTAAGAAGTCATAGATGACCCAGCTCCTTTTCCAGGGTGCACTTCTAATTTGCTGTACCACTGAATTGGAGAATTGCTCTTCAGACAATGACATAGTCTTCAAGATTTTGTTTATTGTTGATAATGCTCCCACACATACTCTTTCTTTCCAGTTTCAAGGTGTTGTTTGTACTTCTAAACACCACCCCTTTGATTCAGCCAATGGATCAAGGAGTGGCAGCTTTTAAGGTCTACTACACGGGGAGGACTCTTGCTGCAACTAAGGAAGACACTGATGCAATTCCAGAAGGATTACAACGTCTATCCCTGCATCAAGAATTTTGTTTGACACATGTTCTCACTTATAAGTGGGAGCTGAACAATGAGATCACGTGGATACAAGGAGGGGAAAACACACACTGGGGCTTGTCGGAGGGTACGGTGCAGGGAGGGAGAGCATTAGAAAAAACGGCAGATGCCTGTTTGGCTTAATATCTAGATGGTGGGTTGACAGGTGCAGCAAACCACCATGGCACATGTTTACCTAGGTAACCAAACCTGCACATCCTATACGTGTAACTCGGAACTTAAAATAAAAAATTAAAGAAAGAAAAGCAAATAAATAAGTAAACAAATAAACAAAGTCTAGATGAAAGAAAAAATAGAATTTTTGTTTGGGATGACGCTGTCAAGGAGCGCACGAACGCCATCTGAAAGATAACATTCGAGAAGTTCATCCCTGGCTTCAGAGGATTTTCCAAGGCTGAGGACGTTACAAAAGTCAACTAGGCTGTGGTTGAGATGGCAAACAAGTTTAACCTGGGTGTGGAGGAAGATGATATTGAGAATGTCCTAAAGGTCCTGAGGAATTGAATAAGGAGGAGTTATTGGAAGCATAACAGGAACCTAGCTGGAGAAGAGGAAAGAGAAAGGGAAACCACAAGTGAGAGAGAGAGAGAGGAAAAAAAAAAACAACCCAAGAAAATTCACAGTGACGGATTTAGCAGAAGGTTTTGCAGACCCTAACAAGATTTGAAAGATTTAAAACATAGACCCCAACAATGAAAGGTTTTCACTAACATAGAGGATGGTTTATGGTGCATCTGCTGAAAGTAAATTTATAACGGGAAAGAGAAACAAACCAAGCAAACCACCCCAGATACATTACTGAAAAGAGTGACACCTCCTCAAGAAGAGCCTCAGGCAGGTTATTCCAAAGGGATCTGTACCCTGAAGGACACAACCTCGAATGCTGTAATCCCAAATATTGAAATCCCAAAAGATTAACATCCCTAACGTCTAAAACCTCTAGTGTCTAAAAATCTCAAAAATTCACAATCACAGGATAGTTGCATTATGTTAGGTAGAAATGCTACCATGTTATTGACTTTATGCACACAAAAAAATTGATTTTAGTGGGTTGAGGTGGCATATATCTGTAATCCCAGCACTTTGGAAGGCTGAGGTGGGTGGATCATCTGAGATTGGGAGTTCGAGAACAGCCTGACCAACATGGAGAAACCCTGTCTCCACTAAAAATACAGAATTAGCCGGGTGTGGCTGTAATCCCAGCTACTCAGGAGGCTGAGGCAGGAGATTCACTTGAACCCAGGAGGTGGAGGTTGTAGTGAGCCGAGATCACACCATTGTACTCTAGCCTGGGCAACAACAGTGAAACTTCGTCTAAAAAAGAATATTGCTTTTAATTGAATCCCCAAACAAAACTGCAGTTAGGTGTGATTAAGGCTTCTAAAAGGTCAAAGTGTTACCAATAAAGTTTGTGTTTTTCATTTAGCCCAATGCTTTTGGCAGAAAACGCAGATGAGTGGGTTGGCTGTGCAATACAACAATGAAAACCTCAGCTTAAAAATACATCGTTTGCCTGCATTGGCATCCCCACCATCTGACGACATTCCAGGATCTCTTAACGAATTAAAGCAATATTTGCTTGAAGAAGTCAGTGAAGTTACTGATTGGTTCAAAATAATTACATGTATCGTAGCATAAAAAGACAGTTAAGCAACAGTGATTCTGTTCACTTACCAATGTCCTTTGCAGGGACATGGATGAACCTGGAAACCATCATTCTCAGCAAACTGACACAAGAACAGAAAATCAAACACCGTATGTTCTCACTCATAGACGAGCGTTGAACAATGAGAACACATGGACACAGGGCGGGGAGCATCACACACTGAGGTCTGTGGGGGGAACTAGGGGAGGGACAGCAGGCGGTGGGGAGTTGAGGAGGGATAACATATGGAGAAATGCCAGATATAGGTGATGGGGAGGAAGGCAGCAAACCACACTGCCATGTGTGTACCTATGCAACAATCCTGCATGCTCTTCACATGTACCCCAAAACCGAAAACGCAATAAAATATTAAAAAAATATATATAGTTTCTACCAAATCTGTGGCCTGTATATGAGTGCCTATGGAACGGATTTTACTTTCCCAAAACAATATAGAAGTATGACACATAAGATAAGAAAATTCAATAGAGAATACTCACATTAGTGTATATCGAATCAGAATATTTTCAAAAAGAAGCACCACATAGAAAATGAATGTGAACATATTATCTGAGGAGAGTCATGCCCTAAAAGAAAAAAAAACCTCTTCGTTGTGATGCAAGACATCAAAATACAGTTAATTATCATGAAAGTCAGCCAGTTCTTATGAAATAGCTCTATGCAATTGCCCATAATCTTTTTCATACACTTTTTGTATATTAAATTTTCTTCCTAGTTTTTTCTTTGCTGTTGTTAGTTTTATTTTTTACTGCTTTAAATTATCAGCATTATTTTTTACAATCCATTATGCTATGTATTTCATCTTCATATCATTTCCAGTACTGGAGGTATAAACTGTATAATGATTTCTGGAGAGTTCTAATTTCTTTTACGCATCTTTTGCAAATGCTATTCCACAAAAGTGCATTACCACAGCATCGACTTTGTGTGTAAGTGTTATAACTGTACATAAAAATGTTAAAGCTTCTTCATTGCATGAAGAGATATCTTTTCCCTTTTTTTTTTTTTTTTTTTGAGTGCTGGGAGAGAGATCCTTTTAGTACGTCTGCACTTGTGAAAGATAAAATTTCTCAAGATCTTAACTCTCTGGGCCACTGGTGCGGAGGGGCTGCAGTGGTAACCCATCAAGTTTTTGACTGATCTCAACGACTTAGTTTGTCTATCATGGCATTTCAGATGACTGCAGTTATAAAGCTGGGCGCACACAATTACCAACTACAGTAATATACATTTATACATTTTGCTCCTTGACCTATTTCTTTATGAATATAATGCCTTTGCTCATAGCTGTTATGTTCGTGTGACTGTTGTTAGTATACCTATGTACACTTTATGCTTGCCGAAATATGCAGACTTTTATTGCCTATTTTATTATGTAAAGTGGCCTATGAGATGTTCTGTTATGTTTTTCAAATAAAACCTTTATTTTAAAATGTAAATATATTTAAATACAATTTTAAATTATATTTTCCAGAATTATATTTTTGCCATTTTGATCTTTCAGGATTTCAACATTTGGGATTATGGGGTTCAGGTTGTATCTTTTGAGATTATGATCATCTTCCCCTTTGGAAGTTATTCTGGAAGAAGGCATTTTTATCTTAGGAGATGACAGCTCGATATGTGTTACTGCTGCTGAAGACTGCCCAGTGGGATATGTTGTGGAGGTGGAAGGTAGTGACACAGATGAGCCTGACCTTGTAGAGGCCTAGGCTAATGTACGTGTTTGTGTTTTAGTTTTTAGCAAAAAAGTTAAGAAAGTAGTTTTTTTTTGAGGAGTCTCAATCTTGTTGCCCAGGCTGGAGTGCAATGTTGTGATCTCAGCTCACTGCAACCTCCGCCTCCTGGGTTCAAGCCATTATACTACCTCAGCCTCCCAAGTAGTGGGGATGACAGGCATGTGTCATCACACCTGGATAATTTTTGTATTTTTAGTAGAGATGGGGGTTTCACCACATTGGCCAGGCTGTTCTCGAACTCCTGACCTCACTTGATCTGCCCACCTTGGCCTCCCAAAGTGCTAAGATTACAGGTATGAGCCACCATGCTCAGCCTAAAATAAAAATTTTTAAATAGAAAAACCTTATGGAATAAGGATATAAAGAAACTATTTTTGTAGAGCTGTGCAGTGGGTCTGTGTTTTGAGTTGTGCTATTATAAAATGTCAAAAAGTTGAAAAAATTAAAAACTTTACAAGGTAAAAAAAGATACAGTAAGCTAAGAATAATTTATCATTGGAAAAAGAAAAATGCTTTAAAAATAAACTTAGTGTAGCCTAAATGTACAGTGTGTATAAAGTCTATGGTAGTGTACAACATGTCTTAAACCTTCACATTCACTCACTACTCACTCACTGACTCACCCAAAGCAACTTCCTGTCCTGTAAACTCCATTCATGGTAAGTGTTCTGTAAAGGTGTGCCATTTTTTATCTTTTATACCGTATCTTTACTGTACCTTTTCTGGGTAGAGATATGTTTAGATACACAAAAACTTACCATTGTGTTACAATTGCCTACAACATTCAATGCAGTAACATGCTGTACAAGTTTGTAGCCTGGGAGCAATAGGCTATACTGCATGCCTGCACTATCTAGGTTTGTGTAAGTGTACTCTTGTCATGTTCACACAATGACAAAATCACCTAAGGGTGCATTTTTCAGAAGGTATCCCTGTCTTTAATCAATGCATGACTATAGTCATCTGGCTTCATCCTCTATTGCAATGCAGGAACTACCTTTCATTCTTCACAAGTAAGCTAGTGGAATCTACATGAGTGTAATGTCCCCCATAATTAGCTTTTGCATCACCATGTGGCATCTTACGATTGACCTTCTCTCCTGCTCCAGAAATCTGTGACTTACTTTATCAAAATGCCATTAATATGAGGGATACTTACCAAAATTCAGCCCAAGGCTGCTGATGCCCAACTAAAGGAAGTGGAGGGGGAAGCAGGCACATCTTACATGGTGGCAGGTAAGAGAGAGATAGAGAGGGGAAACCTCCATTTATAAAACCATCAGCTCTTGTGAGAACTCTTTCACCATCATGAGCACAGCATGGGGGAAACCACCCCCATGACCCATAATTTGGATTACAGTTTGAGATGAGATTTGGGTGGGGACATGGCCAAATCCATATCAAAGGACTTGAGGCAATGTTGCTGGTTTGAAGAAGGGGCTATGTGAGAAGGAATGTGAACAGCCTCTAGGAACAGAGTGGTCCCTGGCAGCAAAGAAGTGGGGACCTCGGTTCCACAACCATAAGGAAGTAAATTCTTTCAACAACTTGGATGAGCTTGGGAGAGGATTCTTCTCCAGAGCCTCCAGATAAAAGCTCAGCCCCGCTGATACCGTGATTTTAGCCTTGTGATATCCTTAGCAAAGTATCCAATTTACAACCTAAAGAACTGTGAGTTAATAAATACGTGCTGCTTTAAGTTGCTAAGTTATTGGTAATTTGTTACAGAAGCAGTAGAAAATGAATACACTTGGTAGTGTGCCTTCTTAATATCACAGTATTAATAATAATAGTAATAATTGTTCTTTATTGAAAGCTTACTATATGCTGAGTCCATTACAGGCATTCTCTCAATGAATCATCATCTCGCCTCTATGACCAAGGTTACAAATTGCTCAAAGTAACCTATTAAGTAGTGGAACCAGGATTTGAACTTTGCTGAAATCTTCTATTAAAATTAAAAGATCCCGTTCCCCATACTTTGATGCATTGACTCGTCAACTCTCCTGGCCTGCAATGCCTTTGCAGATTTTCCAAATACAGATGCCACGTTACACACATCATTATCACAGTCTGCCTCAAGGCTTGAGACATGTGCTCTGTTAGTTCCAACATCCTGATATTCCCACTTAAAACTTCTCCAGTTACCCAAACCCTTGGGTCCATCTACCTCCTCTCCATTTCCTTAGCACCAGTTATTAGTATCACTGATTTGGCATTTAGCACCATGTAACATTATAACAGTCCTTCTGTATTTTATTTATTGTCTTTCTGTTTTGAGTAGACTACAAATGCTTTCTGTTTTGGTCACTGTTGGGTCCCAGGCACCTAAAATAGTTTTTAACTCATTGGAGATAAAATATTCTTGTTGAATGAACACATGAACTTAGACATTTTTCACCTCTCTCATTCCAATTGTATTTATCTGATTCATTTCAAATCAAGTTCTTCCAGACTTCTGCATGACCATCTGATTTTTACTATATCTGCACTTGGTGGGGACCATGCAGAAGATGAAATGTTGGCATTTTTCCTTTAATCTATATCTGTTAGTGCCATAGCCATGGATGAAAAATACCATTTATTCCTTAACTGCTTTGTTCCCGGTCTTTTTGAAGCACTTTACATATACGCATTATCTCATTTAACCTTCACATTACCATATGACATAGGTGTAATAGCTCCCATTTAACCAATGAAGAAATTGAAGATCAGAGAGGCCAACCCAAAGCTACATGGCTTACAGAGGTCATGACTGACATTCAGACATTTCTGAATCCAAAGCCCATATCTTTTAGCATGCCACTACAGCATGCCACTAGAATGAAAGCTCCAGGAAAGCAGTATCTTGATTTCATTAATCCCTGTATCTTTAGTGCCTAGCATATATTTGGAGATGAATAAATGATAGAATCAAAGAACAAATGAATGAAACATGCCTTTTCTCTAGTTCTGCTTCAGAGGGAAAATTCTCATTTTTCATCCAAGTAACTTTTATTTAGATTCCTCTATGCATGTTTTGGCTCAATTTCCACTTTTGTCTTGGCTTTACAGAGGTGTTCACATATCAGAATTGTCAGGGTTCCTAGAAGATAGTTTATTTAGCCTCCCACCAATGCAGAAATCCTTTTTATGGCATCCTGGACAGATGGCCAGCCAGCCTCTGCCTCAACACCTCCAGTCACAGAAGACAAAGGGGACAGGAGGCGGCCTGCTTTATTCTGGGGGAAGTTCTGATGAATAGAAACATATTCATCTGATTGAACTGGATTCTTCTGTATGATCAAGGATTCTTCATGTTGCAAGAAACAGAAAGCACATCTGAAGATGGCTTTAAACACAATGAGAATTGCTCAAGTCGGTAATTGAGAGGGTCAGTGTTAAAGTGAGTTTCAGGTACAATTTAAGCCAGAGGTTCATAGTGCCCTCAAGGCTCCAACTCCATTTCCTGGCAATCCTTTATGCCCTGACATCTTCCATGTGTCAGCATTCTCATTAGACTACGTTTCTGGTAATAGGAAAATGTGTCAAGAGCATTTCTAGGGTCTTCTAGCCACACGCCATCATTAGATTGAGTAAGCGAGTAAGAGCTTTTATTCCAGATAATCAAACTGGAATAAGTGGTGAAGCTTACTCTAATTAGACAGGATTAAGACCTAATAATTTATGGGGCCAAAATGATGAACACAGCAATTGACTTAGCCTAAGTGAAGAATTCCATAAAATAATGTTCCATTATTTTATGATGTAGAAGGGGAGTGTAGTGATGAGGAAGTGTACCAGTGGAAGAGGGAGTAACAAACACTCTTGGCCAGAAGTCCCCAACCCCCAGGCCACAGACTGATACGGATCTTTGCCCTCTTGGGAACCAGGCTGCATAGCAGGAGGCGAGCAGCGGCTGAGTGGGCATTACTGCCTGAGCTCCACCTCCTGTCTGATCAGCAGTGGCACTAGATTCTCATAGGAGTGCAAACCCTATCGTGAACTGCACATGAGAGGGATCCAGGTTATACGTTTCTTCTGATAATCTAATGCCTGATGATCTGAGGTGGAACACTTTCATCCCCAATCATGCCCACCACCATCCCCACCCTGTCCATAGAAAAATTGTCTTCCACAAAACTAGTCCCTGGTACCAAAAAGGTCGGGGACCACTGCTCTTGACTACCCTCTAATCCTTTTGAATTCTGGCCTTCCAATAGCAATAAAATTTTATTCATGTATCTACTCACCTGCCATGCAGTCCATATGACTCCAGAGGCAGCTACTTTATCATGCTTAATTCCATGCTTAATTCCTGATTAGCCTCATCTAATCAGTGCATGGAATTCCTCTGCTGACTGCGATTGGTCTGGGGTTAGGCTACAGCCTAAGTTAAACCGATGAGATGAAGGGGAAAGATTATATTATATTCTGTGTCTGGGGAAGATGTTTTCCTCTCTCTTTGATAGAGATAAATGGGACAGTGTATAGTCCTGATTGCCACCAGAAGAGTTTTTTTGGTGATTATAATGGTGTCAGCCTTAGAATGGAGCTGTTTTTGCTGACCACAGAATGGAAACGGAAAGGACTCAGTTAACAAAGGTATCACTGAGCTTCTGAGAATTCCGTGTTTGCATCCCTCCCAACTAGAGCTTGCTAATTCCAGCTATGTGAGACAATATTATTCTATTGCTCAACCCTGTTTGGCGAGTTATCCTCACCCCTGCAGGCAGAATGCATGCCAGAGAAGCAACCAGGAGGCAAGCACAACCTCACAGGATTCTTCTTCCATCCATCCATTGGCTCAATTTCTATCACACAAAATTTTAAGGATAAGTGCCTGCCTACATGGTACAATACTTTAGGACAGCTGATGACCTGAGGTGGATCAGGCTATTATTGCTTCAGGCTATTGTTCCCAGCCCTTTGATAATTCTCCATATGACAGGGCATCTAGGCTCTTCAACATGGCCATTCCCTTCTGCAAATACGACAAGGCTCACACACCTGAACATCCTATTCCAAACATGGCCTGGCTTCCTCTGGGTACGGTGAGAATATTATGTTCCATAATACATGATCTCACTTGGTAGAATGCAAAGAAAACTGGAGTAAGTGTAATTGTAACGGATTCAAGTCCACGATCCACCTACTTTAAGCAAATCTTTTAACCACACTGAAACTCAGCTTTCTTTTTCTTAAAATGGGAAGAATAATTCCTGTTTACTTCAAAACACTGACATGCAAATCAGATGAAATAATGGAAACAAAACTCTCTGTAAATTGTAAAACTATACGAATGTAAGAAATGATGGTTAATGCATCTTAGGATGGTGTCAGTTTCCTTCAGCACTTGTATCACACAGTTTAATTATACCCTTCCTTGTTTCAGAAAGAATTTCAGGCATCTTACAAGAGAATATGAAAAAGACAAGAGGGCATAACTTAAAAACAATTAAAAAAAATCAGTACAGCCAGGAAACAGAAATTGAAAGTCTGGCCCAGGGTAGGCATTCAGTCAACATTTTTGTATGAATATTTGAGTTGATCACAAATTCTCCTCTGAGCTTTCTTGAAGTCAGTGTGATTACAGAAATTGTGTCTGTTACGCAGTTCGAAATTCCCATGAAAAAAAAATTAATCTCTCTGGGGGAGCTTTTTTGGATTTCTTAGCTGAGCAGACACATTATCATCACATTTACATTAATATTTCAAAACTCACATCTACATAAATCACAGCAGGACCTTCAACCTCTGAGATGTGACTGTACAGGCCCAGGCCCACCTATGAGGTCTGTCCCAGGGGGCCTCTGCCTACCTCCCAGGCGCCCTCAGAGGTCAAAGAATTGTGCACACCCTTTCGAGGTAGAGTATCCTTGAGCATGCAGCCACTCCCAGCCCTGAGGCCCTACATGTCTGGTGGTTCAGAGGGGAGAATTTCTCTTCCCACACAGATGAAGGCCCACCTTCTGGGTTCCCATTTTCCACTTTGGGATCTGCCTTTCTCATCAGATTGGCAGTTTGATTGTCCCATCCTTTTAGGGAATTCCAACTCCAGCCAGAGAGATGTGACCTTACCCTCTAGTGTCAACGGACAACTATATCCACATGCAAAATTATTTTAACTGTAGTACAGCTCCCCAGAGCAGAGTTATTCAGACTTAAATAATGTCATCCAGTTTCAGGTTAAACTTTGCTTTTCTAAGCTGCTTTGCATGTTCCTTTCAGTCTGAGGGGAAGATCAGATCAGCTCCTCAAAAAAAAAAAAAAAAAAAAAACAGGCTTGTTGAATGAAAGCATGAATGGTGCAATTCAGAGCAACTCTCTGAGTGGCCTTCGTATCATCAAATGCTTAGATCCGTCACAGCAGATGTGGTAATCATTGAATTATTTAATCCGGGTTAATTTTCCAAAAAATGCTATAAATAAATGTATATGTAAGAAACAGGATTCGAGCAAATAGGAACTCTAGATTGAAGCAGTTAGTAAGCAGCATTCTGGAGGTGTGGATTCAGGCTTGTTTCATTGCAAATTCTATCACTTAACCTGGCATGATGGCAGCAATGTAGGACATAAGTGATTAAAGGAATAGATGAATTAATCCAACAAACATTCATCAAACTCATTCCATGGGCTAAGCCTTGTATTTGACCCTTCCACACGATTACTTATCTTTCATTAATGTACTCATTAATTTTTCCAGCCAGATCTTTGTTCTCTAGTTCAAGCAGAGTGGAACTTCTTACCTGGATTTCTCCTTTGAGGCTGTTTTCTGAGACTTGGTACCAAAATGACAGATGCCCCGTGAAAGTAGGCACATTAAAGAGAGGGAACACGGGACTTTCTTACTCCCTTTATGTATTACTTCACATTTAATTAGCCTGGTAATTTCCCAAGCCTCTCGAAACTGCTGCCAGCCCTGGGAAGTCTCGTGGCTCATTTTGTCTCGGGAGGGTCTGTCACCTACGTTTGGGGAGCTGTGTCTTTGATTTCGTTACCAGGTAAAGCAACAGGATCTGCCCCTGTTTCTCAATGCTGACCTCAGCCCTTGCTGGAATCTGATACTGACATGTTCGCAGACGGGGCTATGATTTTAGTTTCCCAGGGCCAGGGAGCAAGTCAGAGAGAGAAGACAGATCCCCAAAGACTGAAAAGAGAATGCACGAGGATGTGTGTGTTGAAGGTGTGCTGCGAAGAAAGTGTAAATCTGCCAGTTAGCTGGAAATGAATACAAATCAGCCTTCATTTGTATTCATTTATTCCACAACAAAAGGGCTTGAGAGGCTGCACAGTTCAGCACACTCCAGGTGAGGGAAGAGAAAGCCTGGGTTCTGGTTTTGAACTTGCCGCTCACTGGTAAGTGAATTTGGACCTAGTATTTCCTGACCGAGCCTCAGAGTCTCTTCCCCTGCCTTGGACACTAATGAGTTAGAGCTCTAGTCAGGGGTAAGGCATAAGGACCAGGAGCAAGGAGCAGCATCGGTGGTAGTACACCTCTCTGTCAGGTGGCTTCATTGATAACTGTCTTATCTATGGAGCAGTCATCTTCTTATGGCCTATTTTTCAGCCCCAGCTCCACCAAAGTAACATGAAACATGCTATTTAAACCTCCAAGGCTCAGTTTTCTCATCTGAACAATGGGAATAAGGATCATACCTAATTCAGAGCACCGTTGTGGAGACTGAATGAAGCAGAGCATGGAAGGAATTTCATACAAAATACAGTAAGCCCTGAAACCAGGTTAGGTACTGATATAGTTTGGATGTGTGACCCCACCCAAATTTCAGATCACATTGTAATCTCCAGTATTAGAAGTGGAGTCTGGTGAAAGGTGATTGGCATGGAGGCAGTTTCTCAGGAATAATTTAGCACCGTTACTGGCAATTTCCTTGCAATAGTGAGGTGTCATGAGATCTGGTCGTTCTAAAGTAGGTGGCACCTCCCCCTATCTCTTTTGCTCCTGCTCTGGCCCAGTGAAGTGCCTGCTTCCCCTTCACCTTCATCATAAATGTAAGTTTCCTGAGGCCTCCCCAGAAGCCAAGCAGACGCCAGCATCATGCTTCGTGTACAGCCTGCAGAACCATGAGCCAATTAAACATTTTTCTTTATGAATTACCCTGGCTCATGTATTTCTTTATAACAATTCAAGCACAGACTGATACAGCTGCCCTCATCAATATTACTCTCACACAGGACTGCTGTAAATAACAAATAAAACTTTATTTATTTCCGTTCAATACAACCCCATGAAGTAATCATAATTATATATAAACAATAAAATAAATTATATATAATCAATCTATATATCATATATATAATATATAAAATCAATATATATATCATATATAATATAATCAATATATAAACAATAAATTATATATAATCATAATTATATATAATTATATATATTATATATAATCAATATATATAAACAATAAAATTATATATAATCATAATTTTATATAAACAATAAATTATATATAATTATATATATTTATATATTATATTATATATAATCATATATAAATAATAAAAACAGGTGTTATGGGTTTACAGGATCATTGGTATCGAACACTTACCCTGTACCCAGTAATATACTAAGATAATAGAAATATACACCTTTAGGCTAACAGGATTTCAGTGATGATCTGATTCTGTTCTCTTGTTTTATAGGCAAACACTGAGGCACAATGAGACAGAATTACTTGCCAACATCCAGAGCTGATCAGAAACAGATTGAAACTGGAAACTGATCTTCTAAGCCTTAATATGGTTTTTATTTTCATCTGTTGCATTTTACATATGAAGAAACCAAAGCTGGAGAAGCTGAAGGAATTGGTCTCCGTCATGCGGGAAAACAGTGACACATCTAAGTGATATATCTAAGATTCATATTTATAACTGCCTCTGGGGGTTCACTGCAGGCTGTACAGAAAGCATGATGCTAGCATCTGTTTGGCTGTTGGGGAGGCCTCAGGAAATGTACAATTATGACGAAGGGGGAGCAGGCACTTCGCTTCATAGGTCACATTTACAGTGCGCTTTATGTATGCCAAACATTGTTCTCAGTACTTTGCGTGTATCATATCATTTAACCCCCCCCAAAAAACCTTATGAGTTTCTAATGGGATCTTAGTTATCAGACGTAGGGATGGAGGCACAGGAAGTCCAATATATTGCCGGAAGATGCGTAACAGGTGCCAGGATTAGAACACAAACCACTAGCATCAGAATCTGCACACTTTACCACTGTAAGTATTTGGAGTCTTTCAACCTCATCCTAGTATCCTCTCCCCTCTCTTCCCCGGCCTTGGACACTAACGAGTTTGAGCTCTAGTCAGGGTAAGGCATAAGGACCAGGAGCGAGGAGCAGCATCGGTGGCAGTACACAGGCTGGCCACTGGATGATGCAAGAGCACACGTGAGTGGAGGCTGAGAAACCTGAGGGTTGCGAAGGGGCCAGCACTTATTTGGAGCCTGTTGCTTTTAAGTTTCAGAGTTGCCTGGCATTGTGGCTCACGCCTGTAATCCCAGAACTTTGGGAGGCCGAGGCAGGTGGATCAACTGAGGCCAGCAGTTCAAGACCAGCCCAGCCAACACGGTAAAACCCCATCTCTACTAAAAATACAAAAAAAATTAGCCGGGCGTGGTGGCGGGCACCTGTAATCCCAGCTACTCAGGAGGCTGAGGCACGGGAATCACTTGAACCCAGAAGGCAGAGGTTGCAGTGAGCTGAGATCATACCATTGCACTCCAACCTGAATGACAAGGTTGAAACTCTGTCTCAAAAAAAAAAGTTTCAGAGTTATTAGAACGTCTCTTATATAGCAAAACTTTCTTGGCTGAGGTATGTTGCCAGAAGGGAAGACAACACTGCCTCTGGGGGTTCACCAGGAAGATGGAAGACCAGCATGGCCATCAGAACCCCCAGGGTGGCTTGTCATGGAGAGGTGCATTCTGGTGTAGACACTGCCCACCCACCCCTCACTCAATCATGCAGGCAGATGCAGGCTGAGCACAAGAGTAGCAAGCAAGAAGCTGTAATCTAAAAAACCTAAGTTCAAGTAAAAATTAATAAAATAAATAAGAACTGGAAATACAGATTCAGACTGCCTCTGTTTATAACACAAATAGCCCAAATCTGCTTCTTACCAGTTCAAGAGACTGTAAGTTACTTCGCCTCTTTATGACTGTTTCCTCATACATAAAATAAGAAACATACTGGTAGCTAACTCATAGGGTGGCTGTTATGAACTGGATGTTTGTGTCCCCACCAAGTTTATACCTAACCTACAATGTGATGGTATTTGGCAATGAGGCCTTTGGAAGGTAATTAGGATTAGATGAGGTCATGAGGGTTGGGCCTTCATGATGAGATTGGTGTCCTTATAATAGGGCACCAAAGAAAGATCTCTCTCTTTGTGTTTTTCTCTCTCTCTCTCTCTCTCTCTTTCTCTCTCTCCATGGTATTTTATTATAGTAGCCTAGCAGACTAAGCCAGCAGTTGGGAAAATTAAATGAGATGCCGGGTGCAGTGGCTCATGCCTGTAATCCCAGCACTTTGGGAGGCCCAGGTGGGTGGATCACGAGGTCAGGAGTTTAAGATCAGCCTGACCAACATAGTGAAACCCTGTCTCTACTAAAAATACAAAAATTAGCAGGGGGCGTGGTGGCACACACCTATAATCTCAGTTACTCAAGAGGCTAAGGTAGGAGAATCGCTTGAACTCAGGAGGCAGAGGTTGCAGGGAGCTGAGATTGCATCACTGCACTCCAGCCTGGGTGACAGAGTGAGACTCTGTCTCAAAAAAAAAAAAAAAAAGAAAAAAAATTAAATGAGATAATCCATCACCCTAGCCTAGTGATTGCTATGGGTCTGTGTGTGTGTCTGTGTGTGTGTGTGTGTATGTGTGTCTGTGTGTGTGTGTATGTATTTCAATATGTGATATATTTATATATCCACAGTGGAATGCACATCCATAGTCCAGAATGCTATTGTGGGCCTATCCTGTAGGCACAAGGTGTGTGTGTGTGTGTGTGTGTGTATGTGTGTGTGTGGGGGTGTGTGTGTTTTCCCTGGCTCAATTAACACTAATCAACTCCAGCCCACACAAAAACCTATATTAGCACCTGCACTTAAAGTGTTGCTGTACCTGGAAAATGGGCCCACAGTAACGTTCTGGAGTACAGAGATACATTGCCATGGGCATAAAGAATGCCTTGCCATTTACCTTACATTCTGGAAAAACTGCTGGACCAGTACTGGCATCCCTGAATCAGTAGATGGGCCCCATGGCCAATGCAGGCCCAGGTTTCAAAGTCAACCCTGTATGAAGCAACAGCCAAAAAATGGGGCCCACGTGCGGACTGATTCTCCAGCTCTCTGTGAAGCATTTAGAGTAAACTTCCTCCTTCATGCTGATTAAGCATTCTCGGACCATTCAGGAGCAATGGAGAGGTCCCCAGTAGGAACTTTTCAGCTTCTTGGCAATTTGGTTCTATGAAAAGCTTGAGAAATTAATTACAATGTTAAGAGAGATGTGACTTTATTTGTTCTGCAACTAGTTACATGAAACAATAGCAGGGACATTTAATGAGCATTTACCATGCTCCAGGCACACAATATTAAGTAATTTACATAACTCATCTCTTTTATGCTTCGCAAGATGGAGGGGGTAGGTTGTCTTATCCACATATTACAGACAAGGTGACTGAGCCCCAAGGATGGAACTCTTGTCCAAAGTCACAAAGGTCTGGTGTGGCAGACCCAGAATTCAGAATCAAGAGTTTTGATATTAAAAATCAGATCCTTTCTGCGGTAAAATACTGCTGTGCTTGAAATATGGAGGGAGAACTATGGTAAGAAATGTACTCGATTATAGGATGTGTATGTGTTTTATGAGTGTTCTGGCAGGGAACAAACTAAATAATCAGTGTGTCTTGCCTTTAAGAGAAAAAGCTTAATGAAAAAAGGGGGCATTCAAATGGGAAAACTAGCCCTGCTGCACTTATGAGTTCACCAGGTGAACCTGGCCAAATCAATTTTTTTAGTTTAAAGAGCAGCCCATCTGGAAAACTGGGCACAGCACAGGAGCCTTTTTCTGTAAACCAAATCTTGTAACAGAGCCAGGCTTTGTCCCTGAGAAGGAAATTGACACAAAACGAGAGACAGGAAGAATCTTTTCTATGCAAGAGCCATTCCAGGGCTGTGTGTGAATGTTGTGCCCACGATTAGCAAATCCTGACACCAGCAACTGCCACTCTCCTGGGCAACATCTGTGTTGGAACCAGCATCTGCCTGCTCACCTTGCCCAGCCAGGTTGGAGGCTGTGCTCACCCTGCTGACCATGCTTCCCACACCAAGTGCAGTTGGCAGAGTCCTGCTATTCCCCTGAGGGCTGACTGGCATGGCCATCTTCAGGAAGGGACAGTTTGAAGGCCCCCAGGCCGTCCCACAATCAATGCTGATATTGCCAACAAAGCTCCTTGCCTGTAAATATGGACCCTGGCCCAGAGGACAAGGGAAACACATTAAATACGATTGAAATGGATGCTGAACATATTAGGAAGTCTGCTGCAAGGTGCCTGCACAATTTGTTTGTTCAAGAGAACTAATAATATTAGCTACCACCCATTTAGCAGTGACTTGCTGCTAACCCCTGTGATAAGGGCTTTATGTTCATTATCTCAGCTGATCCTTACAACAACACAGGGAGGGAGGTGCAATCACACACTTCACTTTATAGATGGGGAAACTGAGGCTCAGGGAGACACAGAACTGACCGACACCATACCACTTGTGAGTGACAGAGCCCAGGGAGAATTTAAATAAGTACCGCCCCCTAAAATGCTCACCCCATACTGCCTTTCTCCCGCTTCCATCACTGTTGCTAAAACGAATCCTGAAGCACATATCCCAAGGAGTACATCCTTTTTAAAAGGAACACACAAATACATACCCACCTATTTCATACATCTGGTGACTCCATATGTTCAACATTCATGACAAGTAACATCATCGTTTTCTGGGGATGTTGAATCTCATTTGTAATTTTGACTGAAGAAGTAAAGTAAATTTTGGAATTTTAAACAAGGATCTGTGTGTGTGTGTTTTTCTCTCTGGTCCTAAATTTCATCTCTAAAGCCAAAGGCTGGAAGAAAGAATATCTAAGGTCTCTTCTACTTCCAAAATGCTGTGGTGCCTCAGAAAACCTGCATCCCAGGTATGCAGAGGGCAAAGTGAGTACAATTGTTCCCAATGCATAGAGATCCTACAACAGCCTTTGCTCCATTTGCTTCTTTCCTTCTCCCTCCACGTGGCTTTTTTCTTATTTTACATCTGTTTAAACCTTCTCAGGTGGCATAGTCCCATCTCAGGTATTATCTGCTACCTGGGGCCTTCCAGGAGCCGCTGAGCTAGGGATAGCCTCCTTTTCCTTAAAACCACATGGGCTTTACCAGCAAATAAATGCCCTGACTATGTTGTCTTATAACATAATTATGGTTGAGAATTCCCTGTTGGCTGCCCTCGGACTGGCCAGCAGGAGGGAGCAAAGCAGGCACTTAGGGGGTGGCTATGGCTGGGATGGAGGAAAGAGGGGGCATGGCATGGAAGAAACTGCACGTGGGACTTGTGGAGTGGAGAGAGGGGAGACACGTTCTACAGCTGTTATGAGTGCGAGATTCTGGGGAGAGAAATGCAAACCTACATATTAGCAGTTCTTGGAGTTGACTGTCTTTCTGCCCTCCGACATTTTTAAGTACGACAGCTGGAGAACATTTGATTCTCATTAATTCCCTCCTGACAATGAAACTGTTTCTTAAATGTGACTTTGTGCAGGGACTGGGCCACAGGGAGCACTGGGATTTATACGGTTTACAGCAACATTTGCTGACATGGCTTGCGACTACTTATGGCGATTTCCCCCCCAGACTTTAGATCCATCCGCCTCCCACTTCTTGAGATTTGTCCCGTCACAGTACCTATGGTTTCCTTCATGTTAGCTTGCTTTTTTTTCAGCATGGAATTCCCTTTCTTTCTACCCTCTGGAACCATCCTTCCAGACTTATCTGAAACATCACATTTTTGAAGCACACCCCCACCCCGCCAGACTTAATAGCCAAGTAGAACTACCACTCACGCTCATGCTTGCACCGTATCCTGGACAGTGTGTACGGCAACTAGATATCATAGACTTTTATCTCCATTGATTTGTTCACTGATCTGTTTCCTCTGCCACACATTGAGCTTTTAGAGGACTCAAACCATATCAGAATCCTTTATAATCTCCAGCACTCAGTATAATGTTTGTTGAATTTATGAAGGTAAGACTTTTAGGATGCCTAGAGCAGAGTTTTGTACATGATAAATAAAAAGAAAATTCTGGTCGGGGGCAGTGGCTCACGCCTGTAATCCTAACACTTTGGGAGGCCAAGGCAGGCAGATCACCTGAGGTCAGAAGTTCGAGACCAGCCTCATCAACATGGTGAAACACCCCTCTCTACTAAAAATACAAAAATTAGCAGGGCGTGGTGGCATGTGCCTGTAATCCCAGCTGCTCGGGAGGCTGAGGCAGGAGAATAGCTTGAACCCAGGAGGCAGAGGTTGCAGTGAGCTGAGATCGTACCACTGCACTCCAGCCTGAGCATCTAAAAAAAAAGTGATATCTCACATTTATTTAGTGTTTACTATGTACCAAAAAGTATGTTAATGCCTTTATCAAATGATCAGATTTAATCCATTCAACAACCCTGTGAATAACCTTGTGAGGTAGGTACCATTATTATTATTATTATTTTACTTGGAGGAACATTGAGACTTAAGAAGGGATTAAATAACTAGCTCAAGTTCCCATTGCTAGTAAGTGACTAAGCAAGGGATCAAAACTAAACTGAGCTCACATATTCAACCTCAATATTATATTGTATCAGCAAGAAGTAAAGGAAGGAAGAAATTATGTATCACATGAGAATGCAAGCCAAATATTACCTAGATACAATAATGAAGTGGCATGTTTAAATCTAAGTAAACACACTTCGCCTTATACATCTAGATGATTATTGATTATACATCCTACTCTTGTTATACTTAGTTGATTACTATCCCTTTCTCAGCCACTTGGGGAAGCTTCGGGAATATTAAAGTAATAAATCCATGATTCATAACATTCCTGCTCTCTCTCCTTAGGACTGGTTGCAGATCCAAGAGTATATTCACTTGAATTTATTCAGGAAGAGTAATCAACTCAGAGACATATTTTTGCACTGAGAGGCTGCCCTTTAAGGAACCAGTAGGTAGTCTCTGAGATCCAAGCCCGAGATACGGTAGCCTCTCAGGCTGGAAGGAAAACTCCATTCTTTTAGTTAAAGTAAAAAATGTTAATGTTATGGGAAGAGAATGGCCTTTGAAGCCACAGAGGCTTCAGTTCCCTTCTCCTGCTGGACACTTAGAACATGTGAGACTTTGCAAAAGTCACTTAACTTTTCTGACCTTTTGTTTTCTTCATTACAATAGAAATGAGAATAGCACCTGCTTCACAGTGCAATTTGTCATGCAATTGAAGTAATGTAATGCATGAAAACACATAGCACAGGGCCTGGCACATTGTCAACATGAGATAGTACTTTGACAAGGGTGGTTTTAAAACCATGAACCTGATTTCTAGGGTATATATGAATGTATGCTCTTGAAGCCCTCCAAATAGGGAGTCCAGAAAAGGTCTCAGGCCAGACTGTCCCATGTAAGATCTGCACAGGGTTTCCCTTTGAAGAGAGATATTCATTCTAGTCCATTAATTTGTCTTAGTTGTGAAATCAACGAACCTGATTTCGAGGGTATATATGAATGTATGCTTTTGAAGCCCTCCAAATAGGGAGTCCCGAAAAGGTCTCAGGCCAGACTGTCCCATGTAAGATCTGCACAGGGTTCCCCTTTGAAGGGAGATATTCATTCTAGTCCATTAATTTGTCTTAGTTGTGAAATCAACAAACATCATACTCTAGACACACCTCATACAACCCTGTACCAATCAAGGTACTTTGTGTGCAGTAGCACGCAACAAATACTTGGCTGATTAATTCATAATTTGAGAACTTGGATGGAACCCGTGGTGGTAGAGGAGTGAATACTGTAATCTGGCTCCTTCCACATCTGCTGGCCAGTTCCTTTAAGTATTCCTTCTTTTGTGCTGAAGACATTGGAAAACTGAAAAGAGTATTTTCTAGACTCCTATGCAGCTAAAGTTTTGGATGTGATCTTGATTTTATGATCAGACACACTTAGCAATATTCGAATCAGGCCTAAGTTACATTTTAACTTAAGAGATACTCTCTTGCTGGTAATGACCATGCCATTGCTCAACATGACCTCTGTAGTCCTTCCTGACTACCAGCATTCTTCTTATGGTAGAAGGTCCTTACTCTGGTGGCCAATCCTGTAGTTTTTAGTCTAGAAATCATTCTTGGAGGTTAATTTTGCAGCCTGTTCCTGAAGCTCCTTCAATAATTCCCCGAGTTAATTCTCAAAAATTGTTAAAGGAATAGTCCTATCGTCTGTAACTAAATCTTAATGGGTACAATATTTAGCACCAGAAATGGTTATAGGTATCAGACTCTCTACGATAAAAATTTCATATAGGTTATGTAATCTGGCTGAGTTGAAGGCGGTGAAGCCTGGTTACTATTAGAGAATAGAAAACCAGTAGCCTAATGTACCCATTGGTAAAGCAGCACTTAAATGATTCTTACAGTCATGTGGAATGAAGCTTCTATTGAAGTTATAACCTGGCAAATGAAGTGGTTGCTGCCTTTATTCTGCCAACATTCAGTACTTGGCACCTGACAAAGGTATAGTAAACTGAGACAGTGAAATGACCAGTAGCTACCCCAACCTCTCCCCAACACTCTGCCCTTCTTTTTCTCTCAACAGAGCGGAAGATCCACATATTCACCCATTACTAATATTTGACATTCACCTGAAATTGACAAAGCCACCATGATTATGCCACATCATCCTTCCAAATGGAATTATCATAGTTTTAGATAAGTGACAAGGTATGTGTTTATACATGCAAGGCAGTAAAATTATTCCCTGAAATAACAAGAATTTTTTTTTTTTAAGGAAAAATAAGACTGGCTTTATGGTCTTTATGGATAAGCAATACAAGCACATTTCAGGTTTTCCCACAAATTGTCCCCCCGCCCATCCAAACTTTGAGAATCACCAATCTATCAGATAATAAACTATCAGAGATCTCCTCTTCTGCTTTTAATCATTGTCAGACACCAGAGGATGTCTCCTGTCTCTGCTTCAGCAGAGGGTTGCTCGAGGAACCTCATCAACTGGGATTTGGATGGACCCTGCCTCTTCACTGGCCGCAAAGCAAAACAGGATGCTGGATGCTGGCTGTGTCGATGAGGAGCTCCCAGGAGCCCTTCCTCACGATCTGAGATTGTTTACTAAAATATGCACTGAGGTTTCCTGTTCCCTGTGCCTGATAATATTGTATACCCAAGAACAAATTCAATCTATGCCACGCGGTAATTGCCGGGTGCCCCCAAAGTTGATGTGTTTGACTATGCAGTAAAGATAAAGTTTCTCCGAGGATCAGCTCTCAGCGTATTAGGCAAATTTAATTTCAAATTCTTACTTACAAGTTTTTTTTCCCTCCCTGGCATTACTCATTAAAAAACAACAACAACAACAACAAAAGTGCTGTTACCGTTTTTTCCTTTGATAAGACTCAGGCGGCCACAGCTCAGTCTTCCCTTGGGTCCTCGACAAAGCAGTTCTATCTCTCCACCTCACAGCCACAGACCACTGGAAGATTAACGCTTCTGCAGGCCCCTCTGTCATGAACGGAGGAGAAGGAGAGAAGGTGGGAGGCTGAGTATGTAAATCCTGCCTGGTACACAGCCTGTGTTGTTTTTTCTTGGTAAGAGGAGGCTCAATTAAGAGTTAACCTCTAACCCCAGACCCCCAAAGCTTAGAACCAGGCTCTGCAAGGTTTTCATGGAGAGATTATTGAAGGCTATAGAAGGAAGCTGAAAACAATCTCAGTGAAAAGGACATGACTGTGGTGTGTTTTCATTTTGAAGGATGAAATGGTGGCCCTGTGTTGAAAGGGAGAGCAGGTATGTTACTGGGGAAATCAACCCTAATGATGGCTAGTTTCTAGAAGTTTGGGGGCTTGGGGTTTCTCAATCGGGCCAAGCAAGCTGTTCTACTCTCCAGGGATATTTGACTCTAGACCCAGATGACATCAGCCACGATGCTCTGCAATACTGATTTCAGGAGCCAGCAGTATCTAAGCCAGGCAGAAAACAGTGATGAGCCTCAGTGGACCTGTGAGCGGAACCTGGGAGTAGAGCTCTCTTCCCTGTTTCCCACAGTTGAGGTCTTCCTGTTCTCTGCTGGGGGAAGCAGCAAAGGAGAAAGGACTTACAGAGTGCCTACATAAACTGGTTATGAGTAACATATAAACAAGGAACAACAAACTGTGGAAGGCCTCAGGAGGCCTCTGAGGAGGAAGGCCTTTCCATGCCTCATGTTCTGGTGCAAGGTGACCTAGGCTCTGTTACCATGAACAATGTGCTCAAGGACATAAAACCCCTTCATGGCACTAAGACGTAACCAGGCTTGTAGGCTCCATGTAAGGCCTGCATTCCACCAGCTACACAGAGATAATAGGCTAAAGATAACCACATGTTCTTTGGGAGTTCTTTGTGGAACTCTCAAACCACCACTGTTATCAAACTTTAAAATGACACACTAGTTCCAGCTCACTGATTTAGTTCCGGCTCACTGATTCACCCCATCATCACTCCACCCCTACCCTATAGATCACAACGATTTTAACCAATAAATACTGTGGTGAACCTAAGCTCGGGGCCTTCACTGCCTCCAGAGTAAAAAGTGATGGCCCCCGGTCCCACTCTTTGCACTCTTAATCTTTTTCTCATTCCTTTGTCGCCACCTAACTCGGGGTACCCACAGGTGATGTGGGGGCTGGTTCCCTACATCCTCTACTTTTCTCCTTCTGTTTTAGTATCTGGAAGACCCTTCAGTGCCTCTCCTGGTATAAAACTGAATTCTGAGCACTCCTGCCACCGGGGCCTCAGCCTGATTGATGGGCTTCTGGAAACCGGCTTGTTCATACCTGTCTGTCCTATCATTGTATCTCCCCTGCATCACCATGGCTCACTCATATTTTTGGAATGCACAAACTGCTGGCTCTTGGCTTAGCAGCTGAGTAGTAGCTCAGCTCTGCTCTCATCTAAGCTGACTGGAATGATAATGCTTCTACTTGAGTGACTCCAAGTATTGCTTCTTCCTGAGTCTTCGTCTGGGTGTCCCACTCACTAGGTTCCACCCCTGGATTAGTGATGTCAGCTCTCATAAAACGTGCTGCAAACTTTGATCACAAGACAACTTTGTCTGAGGCTCAGTTGCTCTCTGTTCCCTGAGTTCATGCCTCTTTCTTACTCTCAGGACTTCACTTTTCCTGTCCCTCCTTCTGGTATGTTCTTTGCCCCACTTACCTGGCTCACTCATACCTAGTATGACTACTCCATGCATTGCCTCAGATATCACTTAATCAAGGAAAAATTGTCTGAGTTCCCACCTCCTGCCATCCCAGGTTTGGGCTTGAATCACCTGCTTCCACTACCCCTGCTTTCTACGATAACATTTACCAATCTGAAGATTGGTAAATTTGCTCATTTGCTTTCTCCATCAGTAAACTTGGGGCTTCTTGAGAGGTTACGGCACAGCTCCCTTGTTTACTGGTGTGCCATAAGTATATGAAAGGTACTCAAACATGTGTGTGGAATAAGTACCTTAAGGCAAAATTTCTAGTTACTAGATAAAACCATTGGAATGGTTCTTCACTATTCTGTACTCATTGTGTGAGAGGTTAGAGTATATTAGAGAAAGAAAAAATGAAAGAATAATTGGAAGGAGAAAGAAAAGGAAGAAAAATCTAGAAAGAGAGAGGCTCTCTAGAATTAATTTTTCAGGCTCAGAAGTTTGGAAATAGACCTTGACACTTCTGATTCAACAAGACACAGGGATACAGTGTGTTTTTCTCTAGTCTATTGTCCTCCATGTATTGTAGTACATTTCACCCATTAAATATTTCTTAGTGCTGGGAGCTTGGATCCAGGAAGGAAAAAATGTATGGAGCCTGCTTTTGAGAAACTCAGACTGCTGGGATAGATGGACGTGAAAATCATCAGTTTTTCCAAGTAGTCAAATGTTGCAAAAATAATAACATAAGGTGGGGGATGTATGTGCTATAACAAATAGGAATTTCATTGACAAAGTAGAGACAGGTCAGAGAGTGTGAACAGCATGCATGAAGACATAATGTTGTGAAGGACCACGGTGTTTTCAGGTTACAGAGAAGAGTTCTATGTGGCTGGATCAGAGGATGCAGAAAGAGGGGATGGGGAGGCACAGAGTGGTCAACTGGATGCTGGAGTTCCCACTGTGAAAAGTGTGGGGTCCCATGCTAAGGGAATGGGAACCTCTGAGTGACTCCAGGACAGGGTTCAACTATGGCCCATAATCCAAATCTGACCAGCTGCCTGTTTTTGCGAAGACCATTTTATTGGAACCCAGCCACAGCTGTTTTCTTTTATTTACTGTGTCTGACTGGATTAGCACTACAAGGCCAGAGTTATGCAGTTGTGACAAGGCTGTCTGGTTTATACAATCTAACATATATATCAACTGGCCCTTTATAGAAAGTTTGCAGACCTTTGCTCTAAGCCACGGAGCGATGTGGTCAGATTGACACTTTAGAAAGATCGTTCCAGGAGTTGTGTGGGTCTTTGTGTAAAACACTATTTGGACAAACAAAAGACAGCGTTTCTAGAAGATTTGAAAATTTCCAACAGGAATTTATAAAACCCTAAATCCTTCCGCTATGTGCTGTACTATTATGATTTCTTCATCCTTCTTCTCCCAACCTGAGATCACGTTTATGTGCCCATCTCTAAACCAGAGTTAATTCCTTTAGGGCAAGGAATTGTAGTATTCTTATTTTTTCATCTTTGTATACTGAGTATCTGATTGCCTGCCATCTACAGCTTAATCAATGAATTTAAGTGAATTGTTAAATGATTGCTCAAATGACAATTATTCGTTTTACTGACATGAAATGGTTGAGAGCCACTATCACCTCATTCACCTGCTTTGAGTGACCCCTGCCTGAGTGCTCATCTGTAGGTGGGGACTGCAGAGGGGAAGATCTGGTCCTTTGCTCTACCTGGAGCCCTAGGGAGGGCTCTGACTTGAAGACAGCTTTTATCCTAGTTGTCTATGCCTCGTTTGCCTCCAGGTGCCCTAAGATTTATTCTGAGGTCTTTTCCAGATTTTGTCCCCAGGTAGGCTCTCCTTGACTGAAATCCTAAAGAGAAGAAAGCAAGGTGAGGCTCAGGCTTGCTCCTGGCCACAGGAGTTCTTTATGAGGCTAATCGGCAGTTGCAAATAAAGATTAAGGACCAAGCAAACAGCCCAGCAAGTGATAACTGCAAAGCTGGCTTAATCTTAATGAAATCTGCAACATATATTTATATAAATCATAATGACGCCTGCTTGCCTTCTGTATAATTTGCTTGGATGGGTTTGGAATGACACAGTCAATTGTTTTGCCACTGCCTTTACCCTGTTTTGAAGCACTCCTCAGCAGCCCACGCCAGGCCAACAATGACATCCTGCTGGCCCAGTGGGACCCTAAGCCTGTTGAAAATGCATTACGCTTAACTCCTCATCCACCTAGGAGAGCGGGAGTTGTCTTCTAACCTGAATCTCAGAGAGGATGTGATGGAGGGAATTGTGGGTGCAATGACTATTATTGGGCTCCCATTAACAATAATTTCCCTCCATCTCTCAACCCTTCTCCATCCTGATGTCCTCAGGGATTCCAGTGCTCCCAGAATGGAGTTCTTTAGCGTTCACTCATGTCACTATGACTCAGCTTGCCAATCTGGGTACAAAGAAGCCAGATACAAGCCAGTCGCAGCAAGGTAGAAGCAGATTGCTGATGGTGCACCTTCACTTCCTCCCTCTGATTCTCTCTCCTCCCTGGCACCGCGTCCCGGCCCACCCCTCCTCTGCCTACTGCTGTCCTTCCTGTTTTTTAGTTCAGTAGTTCTCCAAATGTGTCCTAAGGATGACACATCAAAACCAACTAAGGTGTTTGTTTAAAAATGCTCTTCATTTCTTGGGATGAAGCCCAATAATGTGAACTTTTAACAGACTTCCTGGATGATTCTTGGGCTTGTTCAAGTTTGAGAACCATTGAGCTTAACCTAGATATTCAGAGACCTCTGTCTTTAATCATAGTTAAGATCTGTCCTGTTTTTAATTTGTCCGACGGCAAAGACTTCTTCCTGAGACCTTGTCTTTTTATCCGTGACTGAGTTTACCTTGGTCATCTTTGAATTTTGTATCTTATTCTTTTTTCTCCAGAGACTTGTAGTTTTGTCTGGCTGAACCCAGCTTCTCCCATCTCTCTGCAGGGCCCACTCCACCTCATATTTTTTGGTGGGGGGGTCTCAGTTCAAATGTCACCTTCTCAGAAGAGCCTTCTTTGGCCATCATATTTAAAGTACTTCTTGCGACTAGGTTATAGCTACAATGTTCTGCTTCATTTCTTCTGAGCATGTGGCACAACTGGTTTATGCTGTTATTCATTTATTTGTGTTTATTGTGCTATATCCTGTGGAAATGTAAGTTTTATGAGGTCAAGAGCCTTGTTTACCACGTTTTCAACAGGCTCCTAGAACACAGCCCAGTACCTGACAGGCAATACATACTCAGGAAGCATTTGCTAAAGGAATGGACGAATAAATATTGTTGTATTCAAAGAAGTTGATAGATTTCAAGAGAATCCAAGTCATACATGTCATCCTGAGCAGATGGCCTGGGGCCATCAGATCACAGGTCAGAGGCAGCAGTGCAATGCCTTACACTGGTACTCAGGGTTCTCTACCATGTGGTCCTAATCGATCTTTTTGGCCCCATATCTCATTACTCCTCTGAGAGTACCCTGTACTCACTTAGCATTCCCTGTTCCTGAACCACATCCTCAATTTTTTTGCATGGAAGACCTTTTATAAACTGGTCCCTCTACTAGAAATTCCTCCTTGTCCCTAATAATCCTATTGCTTTGCAAAGTGCTGTCTCTAAGGCTTAACTAATAAACATACAAATATTTAGTGAGTGTAGATGTCAAGCACTGGGCTGAAGGACTGAAGCAGCCACCCATACTTCTCTGCATTGCCTTAGAAAGACCTTTCCCTCCACTGGGTTTCAGTTAACTCATCCATTGCTGTCAGATGCGTTTGGATGGTCTCCACAGGCTCTTCCAGTTCTGAAAGTCCTCTGATATTCATAGTGGAACCACAGGCATTGTGTTGGCCCAGAGGAAGGAAGGAATATTTGGGAAGACTTTCTGCAGCTCCTCAAATGCTGCCATGTAGAAAAAGACTATCTTTTATTGGCTTTTAACTTGTTTTGCCTCAATTCCTCCAAAACAGCTGGGCAACACTGAACATTGGACAGAAACTGATGCAGCCAATTTCCGTAAAACAAACAAACAGACCTAACGTCAGGTTTATGATAACAGATTAGCAGTATCTTCAAATCAGAGGAATCATTAAACATTGGGTTCCATGAAGCACTTAAAGGAAAAGAGCTTCCAACACCAATGTCAGCCTGCCCCAAGCAGGCAACCTGAGACTCAGGTCTTCTCTCTGTATAGGAAGAAAACTGTGTCTGAATGTGAAGCTGCAAAAAGGGTCATGGTTACAAATGTATCGCCCAACCAGCGTTCCACCTGTCCCATGTCAGGCCCCTCTATTGGAACAGAAAACATTAGAATGAACTTTGATTGTCCTTATATCCACATCCTTTCAGAACAATTTGAGTTGAGTGAGAAAAGGTTTCTAAGGATTCCCCCAAGAACAATGGCATACAAGGGCTTTGGGGACAGACAGACCTGAATTTGAATCCTAAGCCCTCCTTTTACTGGCTACAGGACACTGATCACATAAAATTCTTGGTTTTCTACTCTATCAAAGGAACCACTGGAAAGATCACTAGATAACCCACATGAAGTGTCTGGCACCATGCTAGGGGATACTGTGGGTGATAAACAAATGTTCCTTTCCCTTTTTCTATCATACACATCAACAGTTTGAACTTTCATGGCTCCATCTTTGAATATACAAACATCTAACCACTATCTCCCTGCAATCTCGGTTTTCAATTGAGGTGTTTGCTGGAAGGTATGAAGCTCTGCCTTCTCCCCAATTCATCCATCAAGCCTTCTGACTTGTGCTTCTTACACTGTGAATCTCCCTGGTGGAGTGCTTATCAAAGTCAATTACCTTCCTTCCCAAGATGGAGAGCTATTTAAGGACCTGAGGGTTGTATTTACTTCTAGTATCCCCATCATCAAGAAAAAAATGACAGATAATAACTGATCTGATTTCCTGTGGCCAAAAGATAGAAACCACACACTGGAAGAAGGAGAGACCTACTGAAAGCAGGAGATACAGCAGCTGGTGACTTGATGCAGAGGTCAGTAGAGACATATAGCTCTACTATTTACAGACATCTGATATTTAATAACAGAACTTCATAGAGAAAAAATTACTTTTTATTCTCTACACACTCCATTCAACAAATACTGACTGATGATCAGTTTTTCATGAGACACTGTAAGGAAGAGCTGGACTGAACTTCTAATCCAGCCCTCTTCAACTCAATCCAGTTCAATTTGGAAGGGATGGATGAGGCAGTGCTAAACAGCAGTCACTACAAAACTGAAGCCAACCCTTTGCCTTCAAGGAGCTCAACATCTGGCTAGAGAGACAAGATGAGAAAGCATGAAGTCCTTTTGGGAGGCCAAGGCAGGCAGATCATGAGGTCAAGAGATCGAGACCATCCTGGCCAACATGGTGAAACCATGTCTCTACTAAAAATACAAAACTTAGCTGGGTGTGGTGGCGCATGTCTGTAGTTCAAGCTACTTGGGAGGCTGAGGCAGGAGAATCATTTGATCCCAGGAGATGGAGGTTGCAGTGAGTCGAGGTCGTGCCACTGCAATCCAGCCTGGGTGACAGAGTAAGACTCCATCTCAAAAAAAAAAAAAAAAGCAAGAAGTAACTGAATATTTAAGATATTAACTATATTTTCTCATGTTGGTGTAAATATGTTGTCAGTTCACTATCGGCTTTTTACTTTGTTTATGCGAATTTTGACATGGAGAAACTATTCGTTTATATGTAGTCAAATGTATCAATCATTTTCTTTCAGCCTCTCAGGGTGTATCTGTGTGTGTATGAAGATATTAGTTGTCTCTGTGTTAGTAGAATTTTGTTGTTGTTAACAGGAAATTTTATTTCTATTTAATGAGAGTATATAGAATTTGTAAAGAAAAAAGTTATTTATTTTGCACTGAAAATTACTATAAAATCAAACACAATGTATAGGAAATGAACAGAACTTAAATATATCTAGGAAGAGTAAATTGTGTTCTGAATCTTCTGTTTAAGAAAGCAAAGAGGCTGGTGTGGTGGCTCACACCTGTAATCCCAGCACTTTGGGAGACCGTGGAGGGTAGATCACCTGAGGTCAGGAGTTCGAGGCCAACTTGACCAAGGCAAAACCCCATCTCTACTAAAAATATAAAAATTAATTGGGCATGGTGGTGGGTGCCTGTAATCCCAGCTACTCGGGAGGATGAGACACGAGACCAACTTGAACCTGGGAGGCAGAGGTTGCTGTGAGCCAAGATCATGCCATTGCACTCCAGCCTGGGCAACAGAGTGAGACTTCATCTCAAAAAAAAAAAAAAGAAAGAAAAAACAAGCAAGGAAATGTGTATATGTATATTACTACCTTTAAGAATTATTTCCATAAAAAACTTAAAATGAAAAAATCTTAACCTCAGTTGTATTGAAAATTTATTTCTGTAGACTGGCTTCTTTCCTAACCATTTAAATAAATAAGGTATGACTGAAAAATGTGAAATGTGTGAGGAGTGAGGAGTATTTTTCTGAGAGCTGTGCCACCATAGGACTGGCTGGGAAGGGAAATCCTCATGGAAATTAACCTGTGAATCAGATTCAACAAACACGTATGAGATTGCTAGAATATATCTCATTAACAGGTGTAACAACTATACAGATCTGTTTTTATTCCCATTGCATAGGTAAGGAAATCAAGACTCAGAGATGTGAAACTATTTCCTCTAAGATGTGCAACTGCTAAATTGTATGTTTGAAATTTGAGCTTTTAACTTTAGATCAAATGTAACTGGAGACCCTTCAGAAAGTTTCTTACATGGAGCCTGAGACTCCTTTAAGCTGCTGGGTAATGTTTTCTTCCCTCTCAGTGAAACAGACAAGATACACAGACTGTGGCTATTATTAAGTGTGGCACCTCAGGATCTGAACTACCATCTCTGAGATGCATCACCCGTTTGCCATGGGAGGAAAGCCTGTAGCGTTTGCTGTCTCTCGTTTCCTGCTCCTTTGTTTGCAAGTATACTCCCTTGCCTGTTTCGTTTGTTTGTTGGTTTCAACAGCAGAAAGAAATGGATATCCTTTTGGAACTTAAAATAAGATGAAAGAGAATTGTGATCGAATTTTTCCCATAAGGTGTGACTCGTCTCCTGCAGAGTGGGTCATCTGTGGGCTGTCCTTCACTTCCTCCAGGTGCTAAGTGAGCAATAGCAGCTCTGGCTCAGAATTGCTCCAGCTCTTTGGGTTATTTTTTGGTTTCACATGAATTTTAGAAGTTTTTCCTAGTTTTGTGAAAAATGACATTAGTAGCTTGATAAGAATAGTGCTGAATCTATAGATTACTTTGGGCAGTATGACCATTTTAATAATGTTGATCTATAGGCATGCAATATTTTTCCACTTGTGTCATCAATAATTTATTTCAACAGTGTTTTGCAGTTCTACTTGTAGAGATCTTTCACCTCCCTGTGGTTAGATTCCGAGGTGTTTTTTTTTTTTTTTTTGCAGCTATTGTAAATGTGGTTGTGCTGATTTGACTCTCAACTTGAATGTTATCAGTGTATAGAAATGCTACTGATTTTTATACCTTAATTTTAATCTTGAAACTTTACTGAAGTCGTTTATCAGTGCCAGAAGCCTTTTGGCAGAATCTTTAGGGGTTTCTAGGTATAAAATCGTGTCATCTGTAAAAAGAGATAGTTCACCTTCTTTTCTGTTTAGATGCCTTTTACTTCTTTCTCTTGGTGATTGCTCTGGAAAGGACTTTCAGTACTATGTTGAATAGAAGTGGTGAGAGTGGGCATCTATGCCTTGTTCTTTTTCTCAAGGAAAATGCTTCCAGTTTGCTCATTAGCTGTGGATTTGTCATAGACAATTATTATTTTGAAGTATGTTCCTTTCATGCCTAATTTCTTGAGGTGATTTATTATGAAGGGACACTGGATTTTATCAAAAGCTTTTTTCATACCTATCGAGATGATAATATGGTTTTTTGTTCTGTTAATGTGAATTATTTGCATGTGTTGAATCAACCTTGCAGTCCTGGAATGAAGCCTACTTGATCATGCTGAAGTAACTTCTTGATGTGCTTCTGGATTCATTTTGCTAGTGGTTTGATTTTTGCTTGAAACTGTCAGGAGAGTACACAGACAAACTACCGAAAAGGAGGAAATATTTGCAAACCATGCATTTGACAAAGATCTAATGACAAGAATATATTTATGTGTATGTTTATCAGGTATATTGGTCTGTAGTTTTCTTTTTTTTTTTATTGTTTTGCCAGGTTATGGTATCAGGTGGTACTGACCTTGAAGAATTAATTAAAAAGGAGTCCTTTCTCCTTGATTTTTTGAAATCATTTGAGTAGGATTGGTAATAGCTCTTCTATATCTGGTAGGATTTGGCTGTGAATTCATATGGTCTAGGGCTTTTTTTGGTTGGTAGTTTTTTTTTTATTACGGATTCAATTTCAAAACTTTATATTGGCCTGTTCAGGGTTTCAGTTTCTTCCTGATTCAATCTTAGAACATTGTGTGTTTCCAGGAATTTACCCATTTTTCTCTAGATTTTCTGGTTATGTGCACAGATGTGCTCTTAATAGTCTCTGATAATATTTTGCATTTCTGTGATTGGTTGTAAAGTCACTTTTGCCATTTCTGGTTGTGCTTCTTTAGACCTTCTCCCTTCTTTTCTTTGTTAATCTAGCTAGTGGTCTATTGATCTTATCATTAAAAAAAAAAACAAAAAACTTCTGGTTTCATTGATTCTTTGTACAAATTTTTGTGTCTCAATTTCATTTAGTTCTGCTCTGATTTTAGTTATTTCTGTCTTCTGCTAGCTGTGGGGTTAATTTGATTTTATTTCCAGTTTCTCTACGTGTGATACTAGATCATTAATTTGAGATCCTTCTAAATTTCTGAGGTAGGCATTTAGTTCTATCAACTTTTCCTGTAGCTCTTCCTTTGGTACATCCCAGAGATTTTGGTATGTTGTGTCTCTGCTTTCATTTATTTCCAATATGTTTTTGAATTCTGCCTGAATGTCATTGTTTACCCAAAAGTCACTCAGGAGCAAGTTGTTTACTTTTCATGTAATTGTGTGGTTTTTGAGAGATCTTCTTGGTATTGATATCTATTTTTATTCCTCTGTGGTTTCAGATTATGGTTGGTATGATTTTGATTTTTCTTTTATTGAGATGCTTTATGGCTGAGCATATGATCAATCTTGGAATATGCTCCATGTGCAATTTAGAAAAATACATATTCTAGCCGGGCGCGGTGGCTCACGCCTGTAATCCCAGCACTTTGGGAGGCCGAGGCGGGTGGATCACGAGGTCAAGAGATCGAGACCACCCTGGTCAACATGGTGAAACCCCGTCTCTACTAAAAAAAAAAAATACAAAAATTAGCTGGGCATGGTGGCACGTGCCTATAGTCCCAGCTACCTGGGAGGCTGAGGCAGGAGAATTGCTTGAACCCAGGAGGCGGAGGTTGTGGTGAGCCGAGATCGCGCCATTGCACTCCAGCCTGGGTAACAAGAGCGAAACTCCGTCTCAAAAAAAAAAAAAAAAAAAAAAAAAAAAAAGAAAAATACATATTCTGTGGTTGATTGGTGGAGTATTCTTTCTACAGATGTCTGCTAGATCCATTTAGTCAAGTATCAAATTTAAGTCTAAAATTTATTTGTTAGTTTTCTCCTTCAATGATCTGACACTGTGAGAGGGATGTTGAAGTCCCCCAACATTTTTGTGTAGCTCTTTAAGCCTTTTTGTAGGTCTAGAAGTACTTGTTTTATGAATCTGAGTGCTCCAATGTTGGGTGCATATATATTTAGAATAGTTAAATCTTCTTATTGAATTGAACCCTTTAACACTATGTAACCCATTTTGTTTTTCCTTTTTTACTGTGTTGGTTTAACGTCTGTTTTATCTAACATAAGAATAGCAATCCCTGTTCTTTTTTTGTATTCCATTTGAGTGATAGGTCTTACTTCAACCTTTTACTTTGAAGCTGTGGTTGCCATTATATGTGAGGGGTTCTCTTGAAGACAGCAAACAGATGGGTCTTGTTTTTTAATCCAACTTGCCACTTTTTGCCTTTTAAGTGGGGTGTGTAGGTCTCCCTTCAAGGTTAACTTACCTTCAAGGTTAACTTACCTTCAAGGTTAATATTAATATGTGAGGTTTTGATCCTATCATGAAGCTGTTGGCTTGTTGCTTTGAAGTTTTTATTGTGTGCTTTTATGGTAGCAGGTGTTCTTTTGTTTCTGTGTTTAGAATTCCATTAAGTATCTCTTGTATGGTTGTTCTAGGGCTAATAAATTCCTTTAGTGGTTGCTTGTCTGGAAAAGATTGTATTTATCCTTTGCTCGTGAAGCTTAGTTTGGCAGGATATAAAATTTTTTGTTGAAACTTTTCTTTAATGATGCTGAAAATATGCTCTGAGCCTCTCCTGGCTTGTAAGATTTCTGCTGAGAAATCTGCTGTTAGCCTGATGGGATTCCCTTTATATGTGATCTTTTTCTCTAGCTGCCTTTAAGACTTTTTCATGTTGAGCTTGGACAGTCTGGTGACTGTATTCCTTAATAATGATCATTTTGTACAGTGTCTCACAGGTGTTCTCTGAATTTCTTGTATCTGGATGTCTATGTCTCTAGCAAGATTAGGGATATGTTTTTGAATTATCCCCTCAAATATGATTTTCAGCTTGTTTTCTTTTTCTCTATCTCTCAGTAATGCCAATAGTTCATACATTTGGTTGCTTTATATAATGCTATATATATTTTTTAAATTGAGACAAGGTCTGACTCTGCCACCCAGACTGGAGTGCAGTGGCACAATCTGGGCTCACTGCAACCTCCCCTACCCAAGGTCAACCCATCCTCCCACCTCAGCTTCCTGAGTAGCTGGGACTACAGGTATGCACCAAAATGCCTGGCTAATATTTTTTTTGGCACTTTTTGTAGAGACAGAGTTTTACCACGTTGTCCAGGCTGGCCTCAAACTCATGAGCTCAAGTAATCTGCCCCCCTCAGCCTCCCAAAATGCTGGGATTACAGGTGTGAGCCACTGTACCCAGCCAGTCTGACTAGTTTAGTTTGAAAGACCAGTCTTCTAGCTCTAAAATTCTTTCTTCTGCTTGGTCCAAGCTATTGACAAGACTTTCAAATGTATTTTGAAATTTCTTAAGTGTGTTTTTCAATTCCAGAATCTCTGATTTTTTTTTTTTTTTTTTTTTTTGAGACAGAGTCTTGTTTTTGTTGCCCAGGCTGGAGTGCAATGGCACAATCTCAGCTCTCTGCAATCTCTGCCTCCTGGGTTCAAGTAATTCTCCTGCCTCAGCCTCCCGAGTAGCTGGGATTACAGACACATGCCACCATGCCCAGATAATTTTTGTATTTTTAGTAGACACAGGGTTTCACCATGTTGACCAGGCTGGACTCCACTGCCTCGGCCTCCCAAAGTGCTGGGATTACAGGCCTGAGCCACCAAGCTCTAACTGATTGATTTTGTGTTAAAATGTTTATCTCTTCCTTTATTTTCTGGATTGCTTTAGAAGTTTCTTTGTGAGTTTTTAAATCTTGTCTTGGATCTCACTGAGCTTCCCTGCAATCCATGTTTTAAATTCTTTATCTATCATTTCTGAATTTCCATTTTGGTTAGGGACCATTGCTGGAGAGCTACTGTGATCCTCTGGTGATGTCACTATATTCAGATTTGTCATGATGCTAGAATTCTTATACTAGTTTTTTCTTATCTGGAGACTTGTACCTTTTTGTGTGTGTGTATGTGTGTGACAAAGTCTCGTTCCTTCGCCAGGCACCAGGCTGGAGTGCAGTGGTGTGATCTTGGCTCACTGCAACCTCTGCCTCCCGGGTTCAAGTAATTCTCCTGCCTCAGCCTCCCGAGTAGCTGGGACTACAGGCGTGCACCACCACACCCAGCTGATTTTTGTATTTTCAGTAGAGACAGGGTTTCACCATGATGGTCAGATGGTCTCAATCTCTTGACCTCCACCCTCCTCGGACTCCCAAAGTGCTGGGATTACAGACATGAGCCACCACGCCTGGCTGAAACTTGTACTTTTTACAGTTATTTTTGTGTGAGTAGGATTTTTCCCCCTACATTATCAGTTTTTCTCCTTTCCTTCACAGCCATCTCCAAACCTCTACGCAAGTTAGCTCCAGGTATTGAGAGAAACAAAGTGCTCTTCCTCAGCCTTGGATCCCCAGTGGCAAGATGAGTCAGAGGGAGGCTCTCTGCCTCTTTTACATACTGGGGCTTCACTCACCTTAACAGCCCAATGTCAGCATGGGGGCTTTTTGCCCACATTCTCCTTCCTGGGATCTGAGGTATCCTTCACAATTCTTGTGGATTTCCCATTTTCCTTCTTAAAGCTCAGAGAGTTTATCTTTATGCACCATCTTGCCAGTTTCAAGTGGCTAAGGCACCAAAGAACTTACTTATGTAACCAAATGCCACTTGTACCCCAATAACTTATGGAAAAATAAAATTTTTTAAAAAAGAACCTCTAATTCGCCACCTTGTAGAAAAAGATACAGTATTTTGAGATATGAAGGTTAGTGCTGAAAAATACACATACACACCACGAGAAGAGTTGAAAATGCCTTTGGGGAAGCACATGAATGAGGTTCAGGGCAGGGGCAAGGACAGGGGCAGGAACTGCTGTTTTTCATGATAAGTCTTATAGAGCTATTTGACTTCTCATATAATATTCATGTATATCCTTAATAGAAATTAGAATTACATTTCAAAAATAACCTGCAGGCAGAGGCCGGGAATGTGCAGATCATACCTGGATGTTTCGCATTGTATTTGGTAGAAATGGAAAACCAAACATTGTATGTTCTCACTGATATAAGGGAGCTAAGCTATGAGGATACATAGGCATAAGAATGATACAATGGACTTTGGGGACTTGGGGGTCAGAGCGGGAGGGGGTGAGGGGTAAAAGACTACAAATAGGGTATACTGCATACTGCTCGGGTGATGGGTACACAAAATCTCACAAATCACCACCAAAGTACTCATGTAACCAAATACCACTTGTACCCCAATAACATATGGGAAAATAAAAATGTTAAGAAAAGAATTAAAGGTAAATGAAAGAAAGGGTGAGTAGTCATGCAATTGATCTCCTGTGGAAACAAAGTAAGAACTAAAGTTTGGTTTGGGTCTGAGTAGAGCTGGACAAAGTTTGGCAGATCTTAAAGAAAAATCACTCATAGTGTTTAATTGGATTTTCATGTGAATCCATTATCATTATGGGGAGATGAGGGTAACAGTTTATCTCCATTTTACAAATGAGGATCTGAAACTCACAGAGATTAAGTGTCTTGGCAAGGACACCCTACTTATGAGAAGCAGAGCTGGGACAGGTAACGCCAAATTCATCACTCTTCTTAATTTTGCAGTGCCTGTTACCCTAAAGAGTTGAACCTGAGCTCAAGGATGGATTACTGATACAGATAATGAGCAGCCCAAGACGTGCATTTATTTAAACAGTTATTGATGAACCATCCACATTCATTCAGATGATTATGCGGTGCTCAGCTAGGTGATCACCATGCGTTGCTTACCTGTTCTGAAGCCAGTCCCAGAGAAATTGGTAAAGTAAGGTGACTCAGGCACAGACAGCTTTGACTCAGAGTAGAGGTTTCCTCAGACATCTTCCTTTCCTTGCTTGTTTCTACTACTTACATTCAGTTTGCAGGTGTTCCCTACCTAGCTGCCTTTGGATGCACTCCATCCTCACTATGGAGTTTAAAAATTAAATCTGCCTGTGGTCTTGGCAACAGTGACCCATTTGTTCCAGTTTTCCTGTAACTGTCCTTGTTTTAAGCACTGAAAGTCTCATACCCCAGGAAAGCCTTTAGTCTCAGGGCCAGTGGAATGGCTGGTTCTGTGGGGGACATGTTTCTTGGCCACCTTTATGAATATGACCTAGCTTGGCCCATATGCTCTAAGATGATTCCTCAAATTGGGAATGGTTGTCCGAGAACTTTTCACATTCAGCACCTTGGTCCTGTTTTCAGCTGATTAGAGAAGCAGGGGACATGCATATATTCCTCTTCTTTTTCATCCCCCCAGTGTTCCCAGTTGAATAAAGATCTGGTTATATAATCTGGGGCAAGTTATTTAAATAGCCTCAGGTGGCTCATTGTTACCAATAATGCTTCATAGGGATGAAATAAAAGTTATACTATTTATCATATGGTTTCCATATGTCAGAAATTCTGTTAAGTTCTTAATAGATGTTGTAACTAATATTTATTTATTTATTTTTCTGTCTCCTTTCACTAAAATGCAAGGTTCGAGGCAGGGGATTCTATTTTTTGTTTTGGGGGGGTTGGGTGACAGAGTCTAAGTCACCCAGGCTGGAGTGCAATAGCATGATCTCAGCTCACTGCAACCTCCGCCTCTTGGGTTCAACCGATTATCCTGCCACAGCCTCCAGAGTAGCTGGGATTACAGGCGTACACCACCACACCTGACTAATTTTTTTTTATTTTTAGTAGAAACGGCGTTTCACCATACTGGCCAGGCTAGTCTTAAATTCCTGACCTCATGATCTACCCTCTTCAGCCTCCCGGAGTGCTGAGATTACAGGCGTGAGCCACTGTGCCTGTCCTGATTTTGTCTATTTACTTTACTGTGTTATCCCATTGAATATATATAGCCTCTTGAATGAATATATATATTCAACTATATCCTGCGTATTTTTTGAGTAAATGAATGCATTATTTAACGCTACACAAAACTAGCTATCCTCATCCCAATTTTACAGATTAAGAAATTGGTGTTTATAAGTTTTAAGTAACTTGCTCCTTCATAGCTGGCTCATAGCAGGATAATACCTCCCCTGGCTGTGGCTCTTCTATGTCTCAGTCTTAGTCGTCACTGTTGCAGACAACACACAGGCTGTGGTTTTTAAACTTAAAGGCCTGGAAACTTGTCCCTCCCTGTCTGCCGAGTGCATTGAAGTCTATTCCAACAGGGAGGCAGGGCCAATGGAGTGGCATTAATTGCCGGGGACGACTGTGCACATCCGAACCAGGGAAGTGGCACCTTCCATCAGCACTTGTCTCATCCTATCACACAGGGAGTAATCTGACCTGACATTCCATCACCATTTGACAGGAATGTCACTGCCTGGAGACACAAAAATAATAAACAGGAAAGCCCCAGCAGAGTGACAGCCAGAACATCTGTGTGTGACAGTTGTGAATGGTCTGCACAAGTAAGGCTGGTTGCATGCGGGTGGTTGCTCACCCCATTGCACAGCCTGGAGTGCCCAATAGCTGCATCTAGGCCTGTCAAAAGTGTAGGGAAGAAAGGCACACTTTCTAGGGTCTGAATCTCAGCTGTGCTCCTTTGTAGCACCATGCTGGCTTCCGCGTCACCTACCTTTTCATAATTCTCTCTGACTGCTTGGCTTTTGCATCTGTCCTCTTATTCTTTCTTACACTCCCAGCATTTCTTTACACTTGGACATAGCCCCTTGTCTTTACATTTATTTTCTTTCCCAAGGAAAGGAGAAGGAATTTTTAAGAAGTATTGTTTTGAGTTATGAATCAGATTTTCTTTATTCTTCTATGAGAGATGCAAGTAAACATCAAACTTTTTTTTTCAGTGATAAAGATACTTTTGACAGTTGATCTCTTTTCTTTTGTATGGAACCAGGTACTCAACCTTCATGAGTACACCAAATCAGATCTTATTACAAATGATTGCAAATGGCACTGTCAATTGGGAGGTATCATTATGCAGGAGAAAGACTATTGAAGTTGGCTTCCAAAAACCTTGGTACAAATCCCAGCTGCTCCACTTACCATGTAAAATCAAAGTACGCTGGCTGATAAGAATGACTCGCTTTCCCACTGGTTTCATCTTGTTACATGGGATGAGCAATGTCAGGCAGTGAACATTTACTGAGCTCTCACTAAGGGCAAAGTCGCCAATGGCACAGGTCTGAGAGCAAATCGAATGTGAACAAATGGCTCTTCCAGAGGAATTCTGATCCTAAAAAACAGAACAGAAAAAAAAAAAAACTGAGAAAATCTCCCCATGGATGTACACACAGGTGCACATGATCATCTTGAAGAATTTGGAATGCTAATGGGACTTGGTATGATTCAAGTGGAGATGGATTAAGCAGGTCAGGCATCCTTTGGTCTTGGCCTGTCTTCTCAGGGACATCTATCTACCTCTTAATTAGTCTATTATGCTTGCAGGTGATTTTATCTATAACCATTAAGTCAAAACACTCATTGGCATTCAATCTCCCAGACTAGGCATTCATTGGCATAAGTGAGATGAATTCACGTTTGCCAAGAGCCCATCACCAGATAAGAGTTTGCACTGGAAGGCTCCTCAGACAGGAAAAGGTGTTCAGATTGGCTTTATCAGATCAGAAATGTATTTGGTCATCTTGCTAACAGTTTTTTTTTGTGTGTGTGAAAATTTTATGGGTACATGGGGAAAATAAGGGTGGTTGTTTGACAGTTTCCTTTTGAGTTAGTTCTACACCCAGATGCCTGGTGAAAGAAAAATCTCAAATAAAACTACTGTTTAAAACACCTTAGATCTTTCCCTTGCTTTAAGATGGTGCATTACAATCCTGCATGGCTACCCTCCTCCCCAGCCTAGGGCTTCACCAATGCCCTGAGGTGTGATTTTTTTTCCCTCCAATTTTATGACTTAGGTAACCGGGAAAATGAAACTGCATGCATTGAAGAGATCCCGACTAGGCAGGCCCTAACAAAATATAACTTAAAAATATTTTACAAAGTCTTTGATAGCAAAACTTCATCATTCCCTTTCAAATGTCCATTGACTTTTTCCTTGCAAACAGAGCCCTTATGTGCCTAAAGGCAATGTGCTCAGTGAATCATTCATATTCCTAGTCTCCCATGCAGCCAAGATTGAGATAGGACATAGCTCTCAAAAACAAGAGCAATTTTGATATGCTATGTAGGATTTTCCAATTTGCATTATGTAAATACTTCTACTATGGTTGATTTCAAGGCACCAATCGTTTAACAACTGGCACATAAAATCTCTGAAAATGTAACCATCAACTATCTCAAGCTGGTACAAGCCAGCTTTGGCAGACAACTGGTTCTAGCCAATGAGACAGTAGCTGAATTCTCCTGGAATTTCTAGAAATGTTTTGGCCTTTCTGGCAAAAAAAAAAGAAAAAAAAGACAAATGCTGTAAGAACCCCATTTCCTCTATCCTGTCTTGACCGTGATGTGGTGTCTGAAATTTCAGCAGGAATCTTACAATCATGAGGCAACAAAGCAAAATACTAATAGATAAAGCAGAAAGATGATGGCAATCGGAACACTTGATGACACCCAGGAACCAATACTCCAGTCATGGACTGCCCACCTGCAATCTTCTTGTGAGACTGAAATCAGACCCTATGCTTGTTGGTTACAGGTGGAAGTACCTCATATGTAAAGAGAGGCTCTGTACTGAGTCTAGGGAGAGAAGCAGAAAAAAGATGGGGAGAGGAAGCCATGTATCACAGTAGAAGGCAGAAGTCCAGGTTAGAGAAATGGTTGCAGCAGCATTTTCCCCACAAACTAGTTTCCCTTTTAGATTGAAGGTTATTTACATTATTCCTTTTATGTAAGAATTATCCTTGGCATTTTAATATGCATCCTTAATAAGTCTAAAGTTAACCAATATCTTTACTCTCCTCCTGAAAAGCATTAAGGACCTCAGAATACCTTAAGTCTGATGACCTCCTTCCTTGTTTGTATGCCTTTGCTATCACTTTAGTTCTATCTTTTTTTTTTTTTTAACAGGTACTCACTCTGCTAGGCAGGCTGGAACCCAGTGTCTCAATCTTGGCTTACTGCAACCTCCACCTCCTGGTCTCAAGCCATCCTCACGCCTCAGCCTCCCAAGTAGCTGGGACTATAAGTATGTACCACCATGCCCAGCTAACTTTTATATTTTTTGTAGAGACAGGGTTTTATCATGTTGCCCAGGCTGGTACCAAACGTCTGAGCTCAAGCAATCCTCCTGCCTAAGCCTCCCAAAGGGCTGGGATTACAGGCATGAGCCACCATGCACAGCTCCATCTTATTTTTTAACCCATAAATCATCCTCTCCCCAGTCTCTTGATTGGGTCCTCTGACAGCACTCCAATTAACATACAATTAAATGTGCCTCTCTCCTCTATGCTTCGCATTTCCTCTATGATTTGCATTGATTTGTCTCTGTGCTACATTCTATTTTATTTATTTATTTATTTTTTGAGACGGGAGTCTCACTCTGTTACCAGGTGCCAGGCTGGAGTACAATGGCACAATCTTGGCTCACTGCAACCTCCGCCTCCTGGGTTCAATCAATTCTCCTGCCTCAGCCTCCTGAGTAGCTGGGACTACAGGCACACGCCACTATGCCCAGTTAATTTTTGTATTTTTAGTAGAGACAGGGTTTCACTGTGTTGGCCAGGATGGTCTCGATCTCATGACCTCGTGATCCTCCCACCTCGGCCTCCCAAAGTGCTGGGATTACAGGCTTGAGCCACCGCACCAGGCCCATTCTATTTTATTTCTTCAGATTTATCTTATAATTTTAAAAGTCCCTATTTTTCTTCTAAATTTTTTAGCATATCAATTCATCTATCTAATCTGCCTATTGAAGTTTTTTTCTTTTAATACAGTCAATACGTTGCTTAAAGATAGGGATTTATTCTGAGAAATGCATTGTTAGGCAATTTTGTTACTGTGCGGTCATCGAGTGTACTTACACACCTCTAGCTGGTAGGCTATATAGATAGTATGGCCTGTTGCTCCCAGGCTGCAAACCTGTATGACACGTGACTGTACTGAATACTGCAGACAATTGTAACCCATGGAAAGTATTTGCGTACCTAAACATAGAAAAGGTACAATACAAATACGTTATAAACTGTTTTTTAAAATGGTACATTTATAAAGGTCATTTACCATGAATGGAGCTTGCAGGACTGGAAATTGCTCTGGGTGAGCCAGTGAGTGAGTGGTGAGCAGAGATGAAGGTCTAGGACATTACTGTCCACTACTGTAGACTTTATATACACTGTACATTTAGGCTACACTAAATTTATTTAAAATTGTCCTTTATTCAATAATAAATTAGGCTGGGCGTGGTGGCTCACACTGTAATCCCAGCACTTTGGAAGGCTGAGACAGGTAGACCACAAGGTCAGGAGTTCGAGACCAGCCTGGCCAACATAGTGAAACCCTGTATCTACTAAAAATACAAAAATTAGCTTGATGTGGTGGCAGGCACCTGTAGTCCCAGCTACTTGGGAGGCTGATGCAGGAGAATTGCTTGAACTCGGGTGGTGGAGGTTGCAGTGAGCCAAGATCATGCCATTGCACTCCAGCCTGGGCAAGACAGCAAGACTCCGTCTCAAAAAGTAATAATAAATAAATAACAACAAATAAATAAAATAATTATTATAATAAATTAACCTTAGCTTACCAGAACACTTGTACTTTATACACTTTCAAACTTTTTAAACTTTTGACTCTTTGGGTATAACACAGCTAAAAACACACATTGTGCAGCTGTACAAAAATATTTTTTCTTTAAATCCTTATTATATAAAAATTTTTTCTACATTTTTAACTTTCTAAACTTTTTCATTAAAAACTAAAACACAACTACACTCTTGTGTAGGCCTCCACAGGGTCAGGCTCATCAATATCACTGTCCTCCACCTCCACACCCTGTCCCATTGGGAGGTCTTCAGAGGCGGAAACACGCATGGAGCTACCATCTCCTGTGATAACAGTGCCTTCTTCTGGAATACCCTCTGAAGGACCTGCCTAAGTCAGTAAATAAGTTTTACATTCAACTTATTATTTTGTAATTAGAATGAGTATACCGTAAAATAGGGATAAAAATAGTAAATACATAAACCAGTAAGATAGCCATTTGTTATCATCAAATATTACACAGTGTACATAATTTTGTGTGTCATGCTCTTATGCAGCTTGCAATGCTGTAGACTTGTTTATACCAGCATCACCACAAAAATGTGAGAAATGTATTGTGCTATGACGTCACTAGACATAGAAAGTTTTCAGTGCCATTATAATCTTATGGGCCCACCATTGTACCTGCAGTCTGTCGTTAACTGAGAGGTCGTTATGTGGCACGTGAGTATATTACATTCTTTGGGTTTCTTCAAAATCTGGTTTGTTCTCTGGCAAATATACCTTGTCATTTCTGTTCATCTCTTGCTCCTCATTTATACTTTCTGTTCCTTCCTTAAAGAGCAGAGAGCCCCTTGCTGACATATTGGTCATGCTTAGAATCACGGAAATAGAATTGGGGATATATATATATGCATGTAGTATGTCTTCTTACTATGTAGCTTACTGTATAGCTAGTAATAAGACACATTGTATGTAGTATTTCCAAATCCCTTGTTCTCCAGGGATGATAAGCCCTTTATTTTTTTGAATCTAACAGATTAAAAGGAATTGGCTCCTTCATCCCACAAGATCTCTGTGAGAAGAGTGATACGATACATGGTAGGATAGAATAATATCCTCATTATACAGGTGGCACCTTTGCGGCTCTGGGAGTTTGACTTACCCAGATCACAAGCTCTGAAAGTTGAGGTGCAAGTTCAATGCAGAACTTCTGAGGCCAAATGCATGTTTTTACCCCATCTCCTAATTTGCTCCTGAGATCTTGCTGTTCCTTCGCCCATCTCTGTTCCTGAGCAAGAATTCTAATTTTATGATCAGTTGCCAGCTGCTGATTTATTTTGGAAGCAAGGAGTGGCTGTAATTAGATGGTGGCCTGTGCACAATCTAGGAATGGCATAGATTAGAAAACTAGCGTGGGTCAGGGGGACAAGATCGTCATGAAGGAGGCACAAAGACGGCCTCTCATTTGGAAGAGAAAGTGCAAGTGTGTTTGGGTGGGCAGCCAGCTGGATTCAGTCCTGGGTTTGCAGTGTCCTTTGCTGATTTTGGGGGGATAAGTTGGGGCACACAGCTCTGGGAAATGCGAGAGAGGTGATTTCTCTCCCAGGTTCTCTGCCTCACCAGAGCGCAGGTGAGAGGCATTGAATCTGCCCCTGGAGGGCTTGTACTTGCTCCAGCTCTGGATGCTGCTGGCAGGAACCTGGTGTTGAGGCATCACCCTTGGACCTGAACAGATTCAATGTAGATTCTGAGGCTCATCTTCAGAGAGGAGAGATCATCAAGAGTATAAAGAGAACTGGCATTCTAGCGGCATAGAAACAGCGTGGGGCATAAAGTGTAAGCCATTTGCATTCTAGTTCTGACTCATTACTTTAATTCATTTTTCCAACAAATATTCAGTCAGGGCTTACTCTGCATCAGAGACTGTGTTGGGTGTGAGGATACAGTGTTGGGCTGGACCAGACAGAGTCTTCTGCTCTCATATAATGCCTTGAGCGTGTCCTGTAAAAATAGCAGTGATTACTCTGTACCAGGAACCTGTGTCAGGTATTTTCCAGGTAATTAGACCTCACAACAATTCTATGAGGAAAGAAGATGTCACTTAAGACCACTGAAATGTGGAAAGGCTACACAGTTTGCCCCCAATCCAGTAATCATTAAATGGCAGAGCCAGGATTCAAACTTAAATCTGTTGACATCAAAGCCAGTATTCTTAACCATTCCCAGGCCCTCAGTTTTAGTGAAATCTTTGAAGCAAGAACAATCAATTAACCCTACCTTTTTAATAAGCTCATTGTTAGTATCAAATAAAAAGGTTTTCTTTGAGACATTTGAGACTGCTCTCACTCTGTTGCCCAGAGCTGGAATGGGGTGGCATGATCATAGCTCACTGCAGCTTCAGACTCCGGGGCTCAAGGGAGGCTTCGCTCTCAGCCTCCTAAGTAGCTGCTAATACAGGTACACACTACCATGCCCAGCTAATTAAAAAAAAATTAGAGATGGAATCTCACTATGTTGTCCAGGCTGGTCTTGAACTCCTGGCTGCAAGGGATTCTCCCATCTTGACCTCTCAAGGTGCTGGGATTACAGGTGAGAGGCAGCCCCCTAGAGTTGACATTTTCCCAGCCCTTGAACCTAAGTGTTACCACATAACTAAGTTCTGGTCAATAGTACATAAGCGGTGTTGTATGCAATTTTTGGTCATGCCCTCAGGGAAAAGGTATCTTTCCCCCTCTTCTTTTACCCATTCCCTGCTGACTGGAACACAGATAAGTGACCTTGTGAGTAAGATAAGCAGCATCCAAGGTGAGTAACCTTGGACCATGAGGCTGAGACCACCACCTGATGGAGGACGAAGCCACAGACAAAAAGAGCCTGAGTCTCTTTTACCTTGGGGAGTTATGCTAGCCTTGGAATTGCTACTGGCAAACTCTCATGGAGGGAAAATTAACCATCTCATTTCATCCTCTATTACTTTGTGTTTCTGGTATACATAACTGCATCTATAACCTTACCAAAATATCATCCATGTATAACAGAAACATAGCAGAGAGGACTGGTGGCTAGGGACCAGGAAGCCTGGCATTCTTCTCCTCTTCATTACTGACCTACTGTATGACCTTAGGCAAGTCACCCGCCTTCTCTGAACCACAGGTGTTTCTCTGTGAAGTAAAAAGAGTAGAATGAGAAGTAACTAAAGTCCATTCCAGCTTGGATGATCTGTGAAACAAACAGTGCTATTTATAATAGATATTGATTCCAGCAGTCCCCAACCTTTTTGGTACCAGGGACGGGTTTCATGGGCAACAATTTTTCCATGGTCTATGGGGATAGGGTGAGGATGGCCTGGGGATGATTCAAATGCATTACATTTGCTGTCCACTTTATTTCTATTATTATTACATCGTAATATATAATAACATAATTATACAACTCACTATAATGTAAAATCATTGGGAGCCCTGAGCTTGTTTTCCTGCAACTGGATGGTCCCATCTGGGTGTGATGGGAGACAGTGACACCCAGAGTGTGTTGCTTATGTCCAGTCTCCTCCATAACCTCTTTTTGGTTGCTGTCACTGCAGAAAACTCTGCTTCACAAAGATAGGATGCTGGAAATGGCAGCAGGCTTTTGGTGCTTTTGTGGCAATCTCAGGATATTCTACCTTGACTTTAATCCAGAGTGTACGGAGATTCGAAGTTGTCTCAAACATACTTTTAAGGCTACCATCATTTGCGATCTCAAGCAGATGACCCTCTTCTAGCACAAACAAAGTCGATACGCTTGTTGTATTCACAAGTGGGTCAGGGATCCATTCCTTCTCAGTTCAGGGGTCATTTGTGGATGGGAAGTATTGCTAAAACTCTTTTGAAAGCTGAGATAGGTGATCATGCTCCAGCTGACGGAAAGAAGGCCCTGGCTCAGTCTTTTTCAACATTTCTGCTAATGTTTGAAACATGTCAGAAATCCCAGTGTTCACTCGTTGCCCCCATAATTTCAGTGCGGCTCTGAATGCAGCCGCTTTATCTGCCAACCTAAACACAGTTGTCGTTCTCCCCTGAAAGTGACAGATTGAGCTCGCTGAGCAGGTTGAATATGTCACACAAGTAAGCGAGTTTTGCAGCCCATTCTGTGTCATTGAAATGTGCTGCCAATGATGACTGTTTTTCTAAAACAAATCTCAGAGTGGCTCTGGTAACTCAAAAACTCTGGCCAGTGATCCACCTTTAGAAAACCATCTCATGGCCAGGTCCAGTGGCTCATGCCTATAATCCTAGCACTTTGGGAGGCTGAGGTGGGCAGATCAGCTGAGGTTGGAAGTTCAAGACCAGCCGGACCAACATGGAGAAATCCCATCTCTACTAAAAACACAAAATTAGCCAGGCCTGGTGGTGCATGTCTGTAATCTACTCAGGAGGCTGAGGCAGGAGAATCACTTGAACCCAAGAGGCTGAGGTTGCGGTGAGCTGAGATTGCGCCATTGCACTCCAGCCTGGGCAACGAGTGAAACCTCATCTCAAAAAAAATAAATAAATAAATAAAATAAATAAAGAAAGAAAAAAAAAAGAAAATCATCTCATTTTTGTGTATAAGAAAAGATGTGTGTACTCTGTGTTCTCCTCATCACAGAGCTGCACAAACAGACATGAATTAAGGGCATGCCCTTTACTACGTGACTGATAATTTTAATCACATCCTACAAAATGTTAAGTTCAGATGATGTTTTTCGGCTAGCCAGCATTTCTCTATGGATGACACAGTGCACAGACTCACATTCAGAAGCGATCTCTTTGACCTGAGTAGTGAAACCAGAAAGCCGTCCAGTCATGGCAGCCACTGTGTCCAACACAAAATGACCAATTCAGTTCTGATATGTAATCATTCTAAGAATTGAATAGTTCTGCAGCTGTGGTGTTCGTTGGCAACAAAAGTACATATAACATATTCTCATGCACACCCTTCTGAAAAGTATACTGCACAAAAAAAAGCATTGTTGCCTTATTGTGAGCATTGGTAGGCTGATCAGCCTGGATTGTGTGCCATGGTGACTCACTCATCCTCTCTAACAATTGTGCCTCAATATCCTCTGCTGTTTCATCAGTTCTTCTAGTTATGGTACTAGCTGAAAGAGGAACACGTGCCACCTTTTGAACCGCAGCATCTCCAAAAAGTTCATGACAAATATCCTTAGCAGCAGGCAGGATCAAGTCTTCACTAATAGTAAAGGGCTTCTTAGCTTTAGCAAGGCAGTTAGCTACTGCGAATGATGCTCTCTGTGCACACACATTCGACGAAGTGGTGGCCTTCAACAACTGCTTCTGTTCTTTGTGTTCAGATGTTTTGCTTTTGGAAAAACTCCAAAGGCTTGTCTTTCAATGCAGGGTGCTTGGTCTCCATGTGGCGAAGCACTTTTGAAGGTTTCATGGCTCTGTTGGATAGCTGGTCACCACATACTATACAAAGCAGGCCTGAAGAATATGAATCCCCTGTTGCAATGATGCTGTCATTTAAGTAGGACCCTTGGTATTTTCTTTCAAATGCAGCCTTCTTTTTGCTGGCAGTCTTAGAGTCTTCTTCCGTTTCATCATTGGGTCTCTCCCCCTTTACAAAGAAGCTCTCTAGTGACATTTGTTTTTTACTCATTTTGGCTAGAGTTAGCTTGTGGGCTTACCAGAACTGACTGAGACAAGCGTGCACCGTGGGAAACAGGTCCCTGTGGAAGCAGTAAATAAAATAATGAGCAGGCCAAGTGCAGACTAAAGTAAGTGTCAGATTCTGACTTAGGGCCTACAGCAGATGTAGCTATACAACTGAAGTACATCAGCTCACTTGTCTCTTTAAAGCCTGCTACCGGATGCAACTTGTCGCTTGCCACTCACAGATAGGGTTTTGATATGAGTCTACCAGCAATTGATTTATACGGTCTCTGTGCAGTCAAACCTCTCTGCTAATGTTAATCTGTATTTGCAGCTATTCCCCAGGGCTAACAACACTGCCTCAACTCCTCCTCAGATCATCAGGCATTAGATTCTCATAAGGAGTGCACAACCTAGATTCCTTGCATGTGCATTTCACAATAGAGTTCGCACTCCTGTGAGAATCTAATGCCGCAGCTGATCTGACAGGAGGTGGAGCTCAGGTGGTAATGCGAGCAGTGGGGAATGGCTGTAAATACAGATGAAGCTTTGTCTGCTTGCCTGTTGCTCACTTCCTGATGCACAGCCTGGTTCCCTGGGGCTTGGGAACCCCTGACTTATTCCACAATTATTTATAAAGTATCAATGATTTCAGGCACTGGGTTATACACTATAGCCACAAAGATGGACAAAAATGGCCTTGTTTTGGTCTATAAGAAGTTTACATTCTAAAGAAAAGAGTCATGCCAAAAAGCAGTTACCACCCTGTGAGATTTAAATTTGACAGATGCATCTGAATATGGAGCCCAGGAGCTCCTCATCTGTCTGAGAAATCTTGGAGGAATACACAAGCATAGTGACAGGCAAACTAAAACTTGAAGAATGAGCAGAAAATCAATCCTCTAGATTGGGCAGGGGAAGCAGCTTAGAAAAAAGGCATAGCAGAAGGAAAGCAAAATATAATCAAAGGCATGAAAGCACGAATTACCATGGTGGATCTGAGGAAGAGACAATTCAAGATGTCCATGCTACATGGTGCAGCCATGTTGAAATGTGAAACTGCCCAGATGAGCACAGAACAGGCAGGGAGGAAATGCTCCTTGATCAGGGGCTGAAATCATGATCCTGGAGATTATGGGGAGCTATTGAGGGATTTTAATAAAGAAGAGGCATGATCTTATTTGCACAAGGGAAAGATGATTGTGGCCAAAATGTGGTGGAGGCAATTCATGGGTATAAAAACAGAGCAGGGGGACAAGTTGGAGACTATCCCAATAATTCACTCAAGATGCTCCGTGTCTGACCACTTCTATGATACGAAAATGAACTCAAAAATACTCAGGAAATATGACCATTTAACAAATCTTTTTCAACTTAGAAAGGAGGGGTTAAGGAGAAGGCAATGTCTAATTTAGGTTTCTGGTGAGGGAGACTAGAGAGATGATGGCATTAACAGAGAGAGAATATAAGAAGGTGAGCAATCCTGTGTTTAGGAGAAAGAGGCGAGCTGAATATACTGAGGGAATGAATATACTGAGGGAAAAGGTCTATGGGGCACACAGGTATGCTGCTGTAGTGAGAAAAACAACAGCCAAAAATTGCCATGAACCTGGATGGTTCCAAGTAGTTTACATGTACGGTGAGGCCAGTAACCCTCACAAAAATTCTACATAAGTATTATTGTTTTCCTCATTGATAGAAGAGAAAACAGGCACAGAGAGTTCAAAGAACCCTTCAAAGTCACATACTTAATAAGTGGAAAAGCTGAGACTTGAACCCTGGCAGGTGGGCCCCCACGCAGTGCTGGTAACCAGCAGACCACACCAATGTGAGTGTGAGATATGACAAAGTTTCTCTTCAAACAGCCTGCTCAACCTTTTATTCTTTCATTCCCAGTACTCCCAGCCCCTTCTTCTCCTTTTTTTCTTTCTGACTTTACTACACGCCCAGACATGCCACAACAGGGCCTTATCAACACCAACTTACACTCTTTTCCTGACTTAAAAAAAGACTGGCTCTCTAGTTCGCCACAGATGGCCCCTTCCTCCTCTCCCATCTCTCCCATCACATGCCCACCTTATCTTTAAAAAGGGTTAAATGTTTAGCCAATCAGGTCTAGTTTAAATTGTACAATCCAACCCCAGCCAATGGAGAAAGGACACAAAGACAAAAGTCACGTTAAAAATAAAATCTTCTACTCTCCTTTGTTCAAAATACTCTCGTGACAACTGGCCATACGGGAGGCACCCTTCTACACAGGAGTAAACTTACTTTACTCAAAAATCCTTTATCTCAGTGCTCATTTTTCCTTATGACTCCAAGCCTTATTTCTACCAGTGAGCTATATGATAACGGTGCAACAGAGGGAACCTGGGCTGGAAATTCCTAAGTGGGAATCTGGGCTGGGCATCAGCATCTTCATGGCATGATGAATTATTAGATGGAATGAGGTCATTCTGGGAAGAAAACTAGAAAAGTTCTGAGTATATGACTGAAAAACATCAATATTTAAAAGTTGGGCCAACAGATTTCCAAAAAGATAACAAAAATGCAATGATTAATGTGGGTGAGGCCACGTAGGTGAAGCAATTAATTACACAAAACGTTACCGAGTGACAGGTCTGGGACAGTAAATTGTACTTGTCCTTGCAGGTGTTTGTGGGGAGAGAACAGACATACAAACGCTCTGCTGCCTGATACAATGTGTGTAATAAAGAAGCCGTTTACAGGATACCACAGAAGCTCAGAGGAAGGAACCCCTAAATTACTCTCAGAAGTTCAAAGACGGTTTCACAGATATGGGAGCACCTGAGCAGAGCTTGAAAAGAAGAACAGGAGTTTATTTGATTGACAGAATGTGTTAATTTCTTCTTGCATTGCTGTAAGAAATATTTGAGACTGGGTAATTTACAAGAAAAGAGGTTTAATTGGTTCACAGTTCTACAGGCTGTACGGAAGCATAAAGCCAGGAACTACTTCTGGGGAGGCCTCAGGAAACTTCTAAGCATGTCAGAAGGTGAAGGGGAAGCAGGCATTTCATATGGTGGGGAACAGAAGTAAGAAAGCAAGCTAAGTGCTACACAGTTTGAAACAGCCAGATATCAAGAGAAGTCACTGTGGCGAGGACAGCAACTAGGGGATGGCGCTAGACCATTTGTGAAAAGTCCACCTCCATGATACAGTCACCTCTCACCAGGCCCCACCTTCAATTCAACATGAGATTTGGGTGGGGACAGAGATCCAAACTATATCACAGGCAAAGAAAGGACATTACAGTTCAAAGAGAAACACTGTGTTCAGTATCAATTTAGGACTCATGTTTGTCAGCAACAACTCACCCAACAAACAGGCGTTCTTGCTGCCTGCCTGCTGAGCAAAGAAGCCAAGATGATTAATTTTTATTTGCAGAAGGCTGAATTATCTCTGCTTCCCCGACATGCCAGCACACACAGTCCAGATTAATGCAGTTAGGAGCAGGCAGGAACAGGCAATTTCCTGTTGATGGAGGTTGCACAATGCCATGGGATACTAGATCCTTTCCATCATTTCTCACTTCCATCCTTAGCATGTGGCCCCAATGTCACCTCATGATCCAAAGATAGCTGCTGTACTTCCAGACTGATATGTTTACATTAGAGGCCCAAGTGATTAAAAAAGAAAACAAAGGCGGAGGGTACTACAAGGCTGAAGGGAATGCTGAGTCTGCATCCTTTAAGATTGTTTTTCAAACACTTCACGTCACCAGGGCAGAGCCACATGGTTACAGTGGCTGCAGAAAAATATGAAAAGGTGAGTATTTTTAGCTGGGCACATTGGTGTCCATTTTTAGTGAGAAGAAAGGGAAAACGGATGTTGATTGGTGAACAGGCATCTACCAAATTGCTGTAGAAGAATTGTGGGTCTGCAAGATAGGAAAATCCATCTCTAGTTGTAGCTATGACTTTGGCCCAGTCCTACAGGGGCTCTGTGTCTCAATTTTGTCTTACATGAAAAATAGACATGAACTTCACCCATGTCACATAACTATCACTAGTATCTTTGTAGAGGGCACATCACAAAATGCTTGGGACCAATAGTAAAGAGCTTTGCCTCTATATGAAGAAGGACTGTAATTTTGTTAATAATTTTGAGAAGGAGACTCAGGAAATGGACCACCACTTATTCAGAAAATGTTCTCAGAGGTGCAAAAGAAGACACACACAATGTGTGTTTATCTCACCAGCAGACATTTTTAGCATATGCATACAATGCCTTAGACCCCATTCCCACTGTTGAGCAGACAGTTTTTTTTTTTTTCAGTAGTGCTAGATAAAAGTGTGTATTGTTGGAATGTATTGAAACCAGATTAATCTAAAGAATAATAATGCTACAAGAATGGGGCTGTTATGCTGAGAGACTGTTTCCACGGGTGGTAATAGAATGGACCAAGAGGAAGTCAATAATGCCCATATCTGATGTGGAGGATGTAGTTCGTGAGGCTGCCTCCTCTAACAATCCCATCTTCTTTCTTCATTTCCTGAACAATCCCGCCAGTGGCTGGGAAGGGAGCAACTGGCATTCTTGCTGCCTGCCTGCTGAGCAAAGCCAAGATGATTAATTTTCATTTGCAGAAGGCTGAATTATCTCTGCCCCCCACATGCTAGCACACATAGTCCAGTAATTTATTTTTTTCTTCTAACTTTATTTTAACGTGGGTCTAGATGGGACTCTGGGCTAGCCAGTCAGGATTGCTAAATGACTATGTCTTTGGGAATTTGTATGTTAGCCTGAAGATGATGTTCAACAAATATTTATTATTCACAGTAGTAATAGCTAACAATTATTGAACACTTACTTTGTATCAGATTTCAATGTGCATGATTTTACCAATGATGAAGTTGAGGCATGGAGAAACCTCTCATGCCTCAACTTTACATTACCTAATGCTTTTAGCTAGTTGGGATTTAAATGTACTTCCTGATTCCTGTATTCTTAACCACTGTGATATATGAGTAAGCAGACCAAGCCCCTGCTATGTGCCATTTCTGACCATGAGAAGGCAGGCTTGTAAACAGTTACTACAGAGGCTCACTGATATCTGTGTGGGAAGGTGACACAGAGAGAAGAATGAGCAATTCTAGCAGGGAGGAAAGGAAAGATCATGAAGGTGATGCTGGTGCTGTGTGTTATGGGACACTGAGTTATGAGTCCTGAATGTCATTCCTTCCTCATTTTGAGTGGCTGTGTCACATTGGGCAAGGTGCTTTGCCTCTCAAAGCCTCAGTTTCCCCATCTGTAAAATGGAAGACTTGTCTCAATCATCCAGCTAAATGGTGGTGAGGCTTGGTAACTTTCTAAATGTCCCAGTTGGGTAAAGCTAAAAGAATTTCCTGCTGCGGGATTTCTCTTATTCCACAGGGTAGTGGCATGAAATGGTGCAAATTTACTTTCTGACCTTTTAGCTTTCAACCTCTCTCCTTGCACCTCCAAAAGGAAGAGATATAATATGTGTAATAATGTATGTGGAGATATAATGTGTGCAATAAAGGAGTTGTTTACAGGTTACCACAGAAGCTCAGAGGAGGGAGCCCTTGAATTACTCTGGGAAATTCAAAGATTTCATTAGTGCATTTAATTCTGATGGTCAGCCTACAACCAGCATCCTTTTCTTGTTCCTTATATAGAAGCTTGGTGGTGCCACTGTTAGAACAGAGAAACTTATAACCATCCATGCACTGATGTGAATTACCCAGGCTGGCAGGCTGGGGCTACAGGGCTGGACAATGGAGAGCCTGGCAACCTCCTAGGACTTTTAACTCAGCTTTGTTATTTTTCCATCTTTATAGAAAACATGTTTCAAGGGGACAAATTTGGGTATTGATTAACTGATTCATTCAATCCACAAAAACATACTGAATTCCCGCTGTATCACAAGAGCTATTCCAGGTTCTAAGGATATAATGGTTAACTAAATGGGCAGAAAATCTTGCATTCACAAGGCTTATATTCTTGTAATAGAGACAATTATAATAAAACAACAAATAAATAGGAATTTGAGAAAATCTTGGGTATCAAGCCTTCAGGGCTCCTGTTTAATTCTCTCATAGCTCACGTCATCTTCCTCTAAAGCCACCGCACTGAAGTGACGATGCCTTGACGGTGTTAGGCTCTCACTTGCCACAGGTTATTTGTACATGCAGTTCCCTGTCTACCCTCTCTGCATTGCCTCCTTACCTTAAAAATTCTTTCTCATCTCTAAAATCTAAGCTTAAATGCCACTTCAAGAAATAATTCCTGCCGGGCGTGGTGGCTCAGGCCTGTAATCCCAGCACTGTAGGAGGTAATCCCAGTACTTTAGGAGGCCAACGCGGGCAGATTACCTGAGGTCGGGAGATCGAGATCAGACTGATGAACAGGGAGAAACCCTGTCTCTACCAAAAACTACAAAATATTAGCCGAGCATGGTGGCTGGCACCTGTAGTCTCAGCTACTAGGGAGGCTGAGGCAGGAGAATCGCTTGAACCCGGGAGGTGGAGGTTCCAACGAGCCAAGATCTCACCATTGTACTCCAGCCTGGGCAACGAGAGCAAACCTCCATCTCAAAAAAAAAAAAAAAAAAAAAGAAAGAAAAGGAAAAAGAAAAGAAATAATTCCCTATACTCTTCCACATTTTCTCTGCATTTCTCCTGCTATTCTATATATGGTACATATATATGGTATATTGAGTCTTCTGGAACCATCTTAAGAACAGGTCCAAGCAATAGAGCTATTAAATGATAATGCAAATGTTATAAACAATTGCTTCCAATACATTTTATACTCTAGATGAGATGAAAATTCTTTTGGAAATGTGTAAATAAAAACAATTAAAGAGAAAATAGAAAACCTCAAAGACCTGTATCTATTGAGGATATTGAATAAATAATTTAAAACCTTCCCTCCAGAAAAACTTCAGGCCTAGAGGGCTTCGAAGGTAAATTCTAATACATATTTAAGGTACAAATAATAACACTCCCACATATTTCTGAAGAACCTGTATAAACAAATAGCATCTCAAATCCTACCTCACAAAAGAAACAAAATGAATTATAGACCTAAATATAAAAGCTGAAACTGTAAAATTTCTTGGAAAAAGGAAACAAAGTAGAAAAATGTTCATGGCCTTGATGCAAAGATCCCCTTGAAAGTGCGTCAAAACTGCACTAGCCATAAAAGAAAAGTCTTAAAAAATTAAAATCCTACTTTTCAAAAGACACTGAATTTAAAAAGGGGAGTAACTGTGTCAGATAATGGGTGTGTTAATTTGCTTGACCACAGTAGCCTTGTCACTATTTCTATGTATGTCGAAACATCATGTTGTATACCTTAGATATATACAGCAAAATTCAAAACGATAAAAGGAAAATAAGAAACGCAGGCCATTTAGATTAAAAAATTTTTATGTATATATCAGAGAAGACTTGTATCCAAATTATATGAATAATTTCTATATCTCAATAAGACAAAAAAAAAGAAATTTAAAAAGTGAGTTAAAGATTTGAACAGACACGTCACCAAAGGAGACGTATCAATGACCCATAAGCACATCTAAAGGAAAATGCACATTGAAACTATAGCGAGAAATCACTAAACACTAACGGGAATTGCTAAAACAAAACAATAAATAAATAAAGGAGGGAAAAGAAGGAAGGAAGAAACAAAAGAAACTCAGAAACATACGATTTGGTCCTACAGGAAGTAAGTGCAAT